>CAJVPT010000041.1:0-51682 GCA_910592055.1 Acaulospora colombiana
TACCTAGTTTAGACTTAGTTTTGTTTAGTTCAAACTAGCTTAGTGGACTCCTCATATTTTTTAAGTAGTATAGTTCTTTAACTAATAATGTACAATGACGAGTTAGTCACTTTGTGAAAGTCTGTAAAATATTTAGATATTTCTCAATATTTTAATAAAGACACGCCAATGCGGCATGATTGCGGATTAAAAATATATATATATATATATATATATATATTTTAAATGCTGGTTCAACCTTGTTTTATTTGTATATTTGTAGTGATATTATATAGAGAAACTACCCTAGAATATATTACCTGTTTTCTATCAAACAAAACTCAGTAGAGATTTCCCTTTCCCAGGATACTTACCTTGTAGCTTGTTGCTATCCCTTGTATGGGGGCTAACCTGCTAAGGCTGGGCTAGTGCTAAAATAAATTTCAAAAATAAAGGAGTTGTCTATAATGTTTGTGAGCCATTGATTCATAAAATTATTGCCATGATCTTTATTAGTGATATACTTGTACATTCATATAAGGCAACTGCCTTGACTCAGCCACTTACATTACTCTTTGTATACAAATAAACAATATATATACTAACAAGTACTCATATATTTGCTTATATTAGTAACCTATATACATGAGTAGTTTTTGTATATTTACTAACTATGTATAAGCACTACTTTATTGGAAAACTATATGATTCCTTCTTAATTTTTCTCAGATCATTTTTATTAAGAGTAGTCTAGTTATCAGGCCATCAAATTTTCTTTATTCTGGATCCAGATTTTGATCCTTTGGAGTGATCTGCAGATTTCTCCTTCCACCAAGGCCTCCTGATTGTTAAGTCTATGGGTCAAGACATAGATACATGCTTGAAGTCTTGAAATTGGATAAGATCTTTAGTCAGTCCTTCCTCAACAGCATGCAACCTGTTTAAGGATCTATTCTTCTTGTTATCAGCAGGTGGTAATGGGTCCTATCAGGAATAATCCTACTTGATTTCGGATAGTGATCTGATCACAATCCTTATATAGACCGTCCTGTATTATATAGATCTTGATTTTTTGGTGAGAACCAATAAAAACTACCAATTCTCTCGATCTGCATTAGCTATACTTAGAAATATTAGTTATATATGGTTAGGTCAATAGATGATTTGCCAGATTCTACCTGCTTTTAAATCAGGGGAATCATATTAGTAACCTAGAGGATTTGAATCAGCATCTTATAATCTGACCTACGGAGTGTTAACCACTATACTATAGATCTGTAGATCAATAATATTTTTATATATATTAATAATATTATAATTTTTATTTAAGACTTTACAATATTACAAAAAGTTAATATATATATATATTTTCTATTAAATTAATTATATATACTTTTTTTTTTTTGATGCTAGGTCAGCCTTGTTTATTTGTATTTATGCATATTATTACATAGAATTTTTCTAGGATATACTACCAATATATTACCAAATAAAACTCAATAGAGATAATCTTTCTTAGAAAAAACTCACCTTGTGACTTGTTGCCACCCCTTTAGCAGGGACTAACCTGCCAAGGCTGGACTAGTGCTAAAATAAATTTCAAAGATGTAAAAGTTGTCTATAATATTTGTTATCCATTGTGTTATAAATTTGTTGTCATGATTTTTATTAGTAATATATCAGTACATTCATATAAGGCAACTAACTGCTTTGGCTTAGCTGCTTACATTACTCTTTTATATATGATATACATATATACTAACAAGTACTCATACATCTGCTTATATTAATAATCTATATATATGAGTAGCTATTTATATATTATTAACTATATATAAGTACTATCTTATCGGAAAGCTATGTGATTCCTTTTTAATTCTTTTCAAACCAGTTTTTACTAAAAGTAGACTGGTTATCAGGCCATCAAATTTTCTTTATCTTGGATCCAGTTTTTGATCCTTCAGAGTGGTCCACAGATTTCTCCTCCCATCAAGGTCTCCTGATTGTTAAGTCTATGGGTCAAGGCATAGACATATGCTTGAAGTTTTGAAATCAGATAAGATCTTTAATCAATCCTTCCTTAGTGGTATGCAACCGGTTTAGGAGTCTACTCTTCTTGTTACCAATAGATGATAATGTGATTCTATCAGGAATAATCCTACTTGATTTTGGATAGAGACCTGATCACAATTTTTGTATAGACTATCCCATATTGTGAAAATCTTGATTTTCAATGTAATATAATGAAAACTGTTGATTATCTTGATCTGTACCAGCTATACTCAGAAACATCGATTATATATGGTTAGGTCAATGAATGATTTGCTAGATTCTATCTGCTTTTGATTCAGGGGAATCATATTAGCCATCTGGAGGATTTGAACCTATATTTTGTGATCTGACCTATGGAGTGCTAACCACTGTACTATTGACCAGTAAGTCAATTAACTATATATATTTATTAAACAATTGATAAATTATACATATAAATATTTTATTAAAATCAAAACTTTATTAATTTATTTATTTTAGTTTAACTTTATTACTTTATTAAAAGTTTAAGTAAAAATTATTCTATCTTTTAATAATATTGTTTATAGATTATACTAGTCAAAATTATATTATTTGACAATTGAATTATTACGGAATTTGATTAAATTTAATAATAAAAATATTGCAAAATTCTTTTTAATAACTATTATTTGATATATTACTATTTTGATAATAAAGTAGCAATAAAAAATTCAACAAAAGTTTAACAATAAATTTTCAAAAAATTCATTAACAATTTATTAAATAATTTATTAACTATTTAACAAAAATTTATTAAAAGTTTGTCATAAAATTATTTATTAGAAATTTAATAAAAATTGATATTAATTCATTAATAATTTGACAACTATTTATCAAAACTATTCATTAAAAATTCATTGACTATTCATTAAAAATTTAATAATTATTTATCTATTATTTAACAAAAATTTATAAAACTTGTAAAAAAATCATTTACAGTATATTTATAAATTATTTAATTTTTTTTTTTTAAAAATGCTAGTTCAGTTTTACTTTATTTAGATTAAGTAGAGATATACATATTATTTATGTTAAAACTACCTATGTTAATCAAACTAGTTTGATAGAGAAAGACTCACCTTATGGCCTATTGCTACTCTAGTGTAATGATAGATCCCTAAAGTATTTAGCTTATAAAATTTCACAGATCACTTATGTCCCTTTTTGAGAGACAAAATTCATAACTCTTCACTTTAATAGGGACAAAAATCAGGAAATGCTATAAATCAATAATTTGAATAATAAAGAACAATTGTGAATAGTTTTTTTATAATTATTAATTTAAAAATTTTAATGTTTTCTAGTGAGAGACATTTGACTTATATTTCTGCCTCCCCCTTTAGGGATCCATCTTTACCCTAGTGGGAGCTAACTAGCCAAGGCTGAACTAGTGCTATATAAAATTGTAAATATGTGGGAAGGGTGTATAATATTCTTTATGTATTGTCTTATATACTTATTTACCAGGTCTATATATTGACCTTTTATGTGTTTTTCTATTATACTGAGTTGTATACTTTTCTGTGGGGTACTATATCTAGCTGTTCTTTCAATTTTTCATGTGATGCCTTGTAGTTTTTTCTATTCTTGAAATTCTGACATCTTTGAGTCCAGATATTATAGAGATATTTACTAATTTCTTGTTTAATTCTTTTATGCATTTTTTCTTTTGTTGTTTATTTGATATACATCTGATTATTAGATTGTATGTTTCTTTGAGTATGACTCCTTTGATGGTGCATTTGAGGTATTCAGAATACTTCAGGAAGTTGTTTCTTAAATAATTGTTGATCTGTATTTCTGTGTCCTTTATCTCACTGTATTGTTTGGCTTTGTTGATAATTGTGTTTCTTATGTATTCTTCTATTTTTTGTCATTGACCTTGACACATGAATGGATGTGTATTTGTTTCTTTAGATCTGCAAGTTATGCATTTGTCATCTCTATACAAGTTCAAAAGTCTTTAGTAGAGTTTGGTTTTTGTTGGGAGTTCTTCATTCCAGAGGCATAGATTGAATTTTCTTTGTTGTTGGTCTTTTCCATTAGTTTGTTGTTCACTCATTCTGGTTGGTTGCAGATTGGATATTGTTGTAGGCCAATGTATGTATTTGATGATTCAGTTGCTGAACTCAATTCTTGTTCTGTTCAATAGTCTCTATCTGGCTAGGTATATTGCCTTTGTCAGTTCTTTGGCCATAGTTTTAATAGAGACTTCGAGTGTATTGTTGTCCCATTAAGGGAGTAACATGAATTGTGCATTTCTTGTGGAATGAGTACTGATTGTTCTATGTCCTGGTACCATACCATGATGTATATTTATTGCTGCTAGTTTGTCTGCTTGTTCGTTGTATTTGTTGCCTATATGGGTCTTGACTCTGATGAGATCAATTTTCAGGTAGTTACCTAGAATTATGTCCTTAAGTGATTGAAGAATCCCCAGGTTTTTCTGCTTTCTCAAGTTATGTATGCAATTTGTTCCCATCACTTTTTGTATACTGTTTATTGCTGTCTGGCTATTTGTATAGATATTGGCTCTGCTATATGCGGGTAGTGTACTGATCGCTGTTAGGATAGCTATCAATTCTGCTCTTATTGATGAGAAAAAGTTTTCTATTTGTCCTTGGAATTTGAGTTTTTGATTGTCCCTAGTTATTATTATCCATCCAAAGTCTATGTAGAATTGGTTGGAGTGACATGTCATGGATTCATCAGTATATATCTCAAAGTTGATTTTATTTTTTATTTATTTTATAATTGTAGTTAGTTCATCTAAGGCAAGAGATATCGTGGCTAGTATTTTTCTGATCTGTTCTAATATAATGTTCTCTATGGGTATTTGCATATCTATATTATAGTTTGTTGGTCTGTATTCTAGTTCTGTGAGCATGGTTGAAATTGAATTTGATGAGACTCTACTTCTGAGCTTGTTTTCTTCTCTCAGAATGTTAGGTTATGTTGAGATCTTACTACGCTGTACTGGAATTGTTATTATATGTTGTTTGCTAGCTGTGAAAGTACATATGGCATTTGATCAGTACTGTGATTTATATTGCATTCTATATATTCGTTTAGAGGTGATTCGTTAAGTACCTGTGTGTAGTGCCTATATATTGTTGAGTTGCTATCTACCTTTCTTTGTTTCCTATCAATGATTAGTTCTGTGTTCTTTTCTATTGCTATTCAATATGGTTTTGCTGTTTGTGTGTCTGTTGTTGGCATGCATTGTTGGAAGCAGTTGATTTGTCCTTGTTGTTTGTCAGTCATCCATGTCTGCAAATTGTGTTATAGTATAAAAAACCAAGATGGGGTAGGACCAGGTACTAATTTTTGATAGATTCTTATAATTTGACACCAGTGTAGCAGCTTCTCTCTTTTACTATTAAGGAGTTGTCCTGTAAAAAGAATATTGTGTTTCTTTAGATTGGGACGAATTCTTCTATAGAGCTCTGGATTGATTATTTCTTCAATAGTGGTGTTTACTATTTTTATGGTCTGAAAGTTGCCTCCTTGAATTTTGTGGAATGTGAAACCATGTGTTCTGAGCATCCAAATTATATTGTGTGTGAGGTTTCTTCCTGGTTTGAAAAGAGGAGCTTGCATGTGGTTATATATTTCTTTGGTTGATCAGAACATGTTCTGTATTAACTGTAGTCAATGGCATGCTATGTCTCCTATGATGTTGTTTTGATTTACTCTTGTGTATCAATTGTTGGCATGTAGTTGTACTTGTCTATCCCATATGTGCATTATATTATATTCATGTTTGTTGTAGAGTATACTGTTGGGTATTGTGTTGATGAGTCCTATTTTATATTTGAATGTTGTTGCCAATTTGCTCATTAGGTGATTGCACGTTTGTTTAGTTAAGACTATGCCATTGCATAGGTATTCTATGCTAGGCATTAGTACATGATTAATTATGTATTGTGCTTGTTGTCAATAATCATTTTCATTCCAATTAATGTGCGTGTACTAGTGACCTTCTATTTTATTAGGTGTTTCTAATAGTTTTTATATTCTAAGCTGTCATACCAGATTTCTAGGATTCTAACTGGTGTGTTGGGAGGGCATTCTTGTATTTTCTGATTATTCATCATTACTCCTAGTTCCAGGTCTTCCTTTGTACTATTGATAATAATCAGCTGTGACTTACTGGGATTGATTTGAATATCATTGATGTGGTAGAATTCTTCTGCTATATGGATGATTCTTTGCAAGTCTATTCTGTTGTCTATTGTCCATGTTGTGTCATCCATGTATGCATTGACTGTTATATTGGTGGTCCTTTTCATCCATCCTATTTTGAGTTCTGTACATGCTTTGGAGCTTATGTATAGCCTTTATATTATTGACGGATCATGGCTAGTAGTGGATCATAGAAAATGCACCACAATAATGAAAATATTGTGTCTCCTTAATCTATTCCATCTCTTATTTAATATTCATCTATTAGGCCATGGCATATTATGACTGTATTTTGATGGTCTTGGAAAATGTTAAGCAGAATTGTGACTATTGTATCTAATAACTTGATCCTTTGAAAGGCCAACTGTAACATCTCTAAATTAATAGAGTCATATGCTTTTGACATATCTTGACTCAAGATTCAAGCTTGTTGTTTAGTTTCTTTTGCATGTTCGATGATGCTGCTGATTATGTGAATTGGGTCTTGGGTGCTATTGCCTGGGAGTGCAGCCCAGTTAAATTCAGATAGTATTCCTTTGTGAGTTAGACACTTGGCCAGTCTGTCTGTAATAATTTTGGTGAATATTTTTCTTCCTGTATCAAGTAGTGTAATGGATCTAGTGATGTTCAGGTTGTGTGCCCAGTCCTTAGGCTTAGGTATAGGATATATGTATTCACTGTTTTATTCTCTAGATGTGTTACCTTGTTGAATGATCACATTGAAAATCACTCTAAGTTCTTCTCTTGCTTTGTTCTTTAGATATTTGTATACTAGATATGGTATCGGATTGGGACCTGGGGCTGACTTCAAGCTACGTTGTCTGATTACTTGTACGAGTTCTTCTGTTGTAATCTCTTCTAATATACCTTTGTAGTGGTACCATTTAATGTGTAATTTGGATCTATATTTGGCCTGCTATCTAGGATGTCATTCTAAATTTTGGATGTTTCTGTGTAGTGTCCAATTGTAGAAGTGTTTCTTTACTTTAGTTTTGATTTCTGCTAGTTTTGTGACTATCTGCATATCTTCTTCTTGTTGAATAACAAGTCTGTCTAGTTGTTTTGCCTTCTAGGTCTTTCCAGAATACTGTTAATCATGGCATGCTTGTTGTTGTCATATTAATCTTGTCTTATCTGAATTCTTTTCCTTATTGCGATGAGCTGTTTTCTATAGAAGATGGCCTTTGCAACTGTTTTGTGTATCTTTATGTTGCCTTGGATTACTTTAATTCATTCTTCTAGGTATGTATCAGGGTATTCAGCTTCTAATTTTTCGAGTGTGGGCATCAAGTCTAAAACTGATTTTTGTATGCTTGCTGAAATCTGCAGTAGCTGATGTATTTTTTCTTCTTCTCTGTCTGTTAGTTGTTGCCTTATTCGTATGAGAAACTTTTGTAACTGTATTATAAGTGATACTTCTTCTATGTCTTTGGCTTGATATCTTTTCCTCCGATATGATTTCTTTTTTGGAATGTATTTTTTGACTGCTTTTTAAATAATATTACTGAATTGATTTCACTGGTAATTCAGAGGTTGATGACTTGTGCATTCTGTTTGTATTTTGTATTCAATGTATTCACTGAACTTTTCTCACTGCTGGGTTGTGGCAAGTTTCCAATTGTATCTATGGTTGTGTTTGTGATAGCTTGCTTGTTTCGGAGTATTGAGATTCCATACTTCTATTTCTGCTATCATTGTAACATGGTCACTTGGAATTGCTGGTACAGTAAGATCTTGGATAGTAGCCATTTTTGATTGCCATGTCACCTGCAGGCTCATCCAAATTTGGTTGATTCTACTACTGCTTCCCCCTCTACTTCAGGTGTATTCTCTCTTTGTAGGGTTGTGTGTTCTATATATGTCTTCCAAGTTGTTATCAAAAAGGATTTGTATTTGTTTTCCTGAGGGACAGTGTTTTTGGATTATCTTTGTGCTGCTGTGCTTGTCAATTGCTGGGTTAAAATCTTATTCATGTCCCCTGCTACCAGAAGATGCCATCCTTTTTCTATTGCTTCTTTGATCTATTTGCTTAAGGTGTTTAGTACCCTTTGCTTTTCTCCTTCCATGTCTTGTACGTGGAAGTAAACTCCAATTATTCTCATTTTTTCTTTGAGTGGGAAGGCCAGGTCAGCTGCAATAAGTCTACCTGCAAGTGTTTTATAATTATAAATTCTATATGCAATGTCTTTGTTGATCATTATGTTTAGACTTTGTCCACTAGTTTGTGCTTCTTTATAGATCCATATAGTTTGGAATTTCTTGTGTTGCCAATGTTTTGATTGTTGATGTGACCCATTTGTCTCTGTGATAATTATGACATCCCAGTTTACTGTGTCACAGAAATTAAACCATGTCTCATATTTGTATGTCTTTACTAGGCCTTGAATATTGAATGTTGTGACTTTCTATATCAGTTTGTGTTCTCTATATGTTGTTGTGGATATTGTTGTACCAGTTGTTGCATTGTTTATATCTGAATTCTGATTTGAATTTGTTATTAGGTAATTTGTTTCTTCCATTTGTTGTTTTAGTGTATTGTAAATCTTTGTCATTTGATTGTTTCTGGAGTTGCTTGATTCTTTTGTGGATATAGTACTCTAATTATTATCCATTATTGTCTGTGTGGAGGGGAGTGTGTGCTACCTGAGATGGAGTTTAGTACAGTGTTGTACATCTGATCCATATGTTTGTCTAGTTTTTGCATAGATGACTGAATGCATTGTTGTTGAGTTTAAATGTCTTGGGTACTATTTTAAAGTATTGTGTCTGTTATTGAACTTTCTTCTGTATTGAGGAGGGGGGTGTCTTTATCTATTTGTTTCATGTAGTCTTTATCATATATCTCTAAGTTAACTATATGTTTCTCTAAATTGGCTATATCTTCTTGAATTTCTTGTCTTATTGTCTTGAGGATGTGAAGTACTTCTGTCATAGTTGTTTGAGAGGGTAAGAATATGTCTCAACTTTTTTGTATAGTCTTGCTACTGCTGCATAGGAGCCTAGCCTAACCTTTATCTGGTTGTTGTGCATAGTTGCCCTTCTCCTTATAGTTTCAGTACATGCTGGCCTGAATCTGTTATACAGTTTGCTAAATTTGTTAGCTTGTTTAGTATTGTACTGGTTTCATTGTGTTCTTCTTTCTTTGATTGGGTATTGAGTAACTAAATGTGTTGCACTTTTACATATAATGCAAAGTTTTGTATTGATTGGTTTTTATTCTACTTGAGTTTCTCTAAGGAAAACATTCTGTGTTGTTGATACTTCCAGATCCTCTTGGTTCATGAAGTCAATGATTGCGAACCGCTTGCATCTGTATGATATGTACCTTGGAATGTAGCATGTCTTGGCTCCAGTTTGTTCATATGTTAGTCTGAGGTCAAAGGTGGTGATATTGGACGGGAGGTTTGTTAACTTGACTGTAATATTTTCACATGCCTTCATTTGATCCATGTCCCATTATGTGTCAAAAATTCTGACTAAGTCTGATTGTAACAAAATACTTCATTTTGCAACTAGATCTTCCTTGACCTATTTGTCTGCATAGGTGATGACTGCTGATTGCCACATTTGTTATGTAGACATGTTGATGTTTGTGATCTCTCCAAATTTGGCGAAGATGTATTGTACCTCTATAAATTTTGTATCCAGGGGAATGTCCCATACCCTGATACTGTTTTTTTTATTTGGTTTAGGGAATGTGAAAGCTATGTGTTCAAGATAAGCCCCATCTGTTTCAAGTAAGATAGTGTTGCATGCTTCTTCTGCAGTATAGTGATCGCTGAAAATAATAATGATGTGTTTTTCTTCTTCTTTTTCTTCGCTGCAGATAGAGAGAAGGCCGATGAGTGTGTTTAAGCTTTTTGCAATGTGTGCTATCTTTTGGTTGGTAGTTCTCTACCTTTAGTGCTTTTGATGGCTTTTGTGTAGTGTGTGATCATTTCTTTCACTTCATCACTTTAAGTTGATTGTTTTTTATTGTTTTTCTTTTCTCTGGTAGTTTCTATGCCTGAGGGTGTAGGTTGACTTGTATTCTGGTTTCTTGGTTGTTTGTTTTTAGCATTTTCTAGAGGAGTTTTTCTTTCTTTTCCTTTGTTTTTTGGGTTAGACTTTGTTGTCTCCATATGGGTTTCTTTGCGTAGCAGTCTTGTATTACCTTTCGCCAGGGTATTCTCATTGTAGTTGGGTCTGCCCTGAGTATATGGGCTTCTGCGGTCTCTAGGAGAACTCATTTTTCTGTTTACTTTTTTTCTTATTTTCCAAAATTGTCTAAAAAGAAAATTTTAAAGAAAAAAAAGATCTGTGAAAAAGAGTTTTTGTTTTTGGTTTGTTTTTTTTTTTTTTATAAATTATTTAATATTATTTACATAAATTATATATTATATTATAGTTTGTATTATTCATAATTTATAAATATAACTTCAATTAAAAAAAATTTGTATATAAGTTTCTCAATTTTTTTTATTTTATTGCTGATAAATAGTTGTCAAAATTTTAATGAATAGTTAAGAAACTTTTATTAAATAATTTTAATAAATAGTTGTTAAATTTTTAATGAATAGTTAATAAATTTTTAATAAATAGTTGATAAAATTTTAATGAATAGTTTTGTTAAATAATTGTCAAATATTAATGAACTATTAATAAATTTTTGATAAATTATTAATAAATTAATACTGAATTTTCATTAAATTGTTAATAAATAATTTTGTGACAAACTTTTAATGAATTTTTGTTAAATAGTTAATGAATTATTTAATAAATTGTTAATGAACTTTTTGATAAATTGTTAATATATCAATTTTTGGAATATTTATAGTTAAATTATATAGCTGCTTATTTATTTTTTTTTTTCAACTCTTTCTCACAGATCTATTTTTTCTAAAAAATTTCCTTTTATGTTAATTTTTAAAGAAAAAGAAAAGGTGAACAGAAAGATGTCCTCTCAAAGAGAACTTTGTAACAAAATGGTCCAGTGGTAACCTAATTATAATGAGAACATTCTCACAAGAGGTAATATAAACAAGTCATACAAAGAAACAATAATGTGAGCAGTAAAGGAAAACATCATAAAAAAAGAAAAAGCCAAAGAAACAATTAAAACGAAACTTGTAAGAAAGACTCAGCACTCAAAACCCATCCCAGAACCTGGCAATACAAATCATCACATTCAATCTATCAACAGCAACTATTCAAACCATCAATTGGAGTAAGGAAGTCGAAGAAAACATCTCAGTTATTAAAGTTCCAACAATGAACCAACCCAACAGTATTCTAACAACAACCCACATAGAGATGGCAGAAGAAGTTTTCCAAGGAACAACCAATAAGAAACCAAGAGTAGCACACATAAATGACTCAAACATGGAAATGAAAATAGAAGAAGAAACTCAAGGCTCAACTTCATGCTGGCAACAAGTTGATGACAAGAGTAAACAGAAGTTGGACAGCTGAACCATTAAACCAAGACCCTTCTCTCCTTTCGACAAAACTACCCGCTATGGCAGAGAGAGAGCCAAGATCAGTATCCCAGCAACAAACTTGCCAGGCAAAACTATAGCTCAAAAGATAATCTTCTTTATTAAGGTTTTAAATTTACCAGATAAATTGATAACAATTCGTAGTGAAAAGAAAAAAGAGGTCAAACACATCATTGCTATTTTGAGTAACAAACAAGAAGCAATCGAGATCTGCAATACTCCATTATCTGATACAGATAACAAATATATAGATCTCATGGAATACACAAACTCAGTTCTAAAACAGGAAAAAAGTATCAGAATATGGGATATTTCCCTGAATACCAAACTCATAGAAATACAACAATTCTTTACTAAGTATGAAGTAATAAGCAACATTACAATGTCAACTCAACAAATATGGCAGACAGCCATGATTACCTACACAAACAAAGAGAATAAACATGCCCTAATTGACCGATGGAGCGTCTCCCTCAAAGCAGACTCTGTAAGAGTCTTTGATGCACAATAGAATGTGGATCAGATGAAAGCATATGGTCAAACTGCAGCAAAGCTCATTAACCTTCTACTCAATACTACTGCATTTGACCTAAAAAAAATCTGCGAACAAATTAAGACCAAGACCTGCTATATTCCAAGAAGGATGTTATACCAAAGAAAGAGATTTGCGGTCATCAGCTTTATTAGCCAGGAAGACTTAGAAGCTGCAACATCTCAAGAATTTTAACTAGGAAACTTCAACTGCACCTGGCAACCAATCGAAGCCAAACTATGTATAATCTGTGATAGTCCAGATTACCTACTCAACAACTGCCCTATAAAGAAAGAAGAACACAATAGAGGAAAAACAATAAAGAACAAGTGAACAAATTTGGCAAACTATATAACAAGTTCAGACCAGCATGCACCACTCCAATCAGAAACCAAACCAGACCTTCATAGCACCATCACATCAAGCCAGGATTTTATACAATAGCAGTCAAATCTGGACAATGCCAATTAAGCTGGGCGGAAGAGAATACTCAACACTAACTGATATTATGGCCTTTCTAAAAGAAATCAAACAAGAAATCGAAGAAATTAAAGAAAACATCATTGACCTAAATGAAAGAGTGTATAATCTGGAGGTTCCAGAAGACAATCTCACAGATATTATGATAACTGAGAATGAGGAAGAAGATCTTCCCAACAAAAATAAAACATCTAATACACAACCAAATGAAAAGAAGCACTCTAATATTCAAGCTTAACAACAACAGATCCATGAGTCCATAAGCAGGATGGATCAAAATATGCACAAGGCACTAAATGCAATCTCAGAACTGATCCCTAGTGCAGCTTCCTCCCTCCCTAGAAACTATCAATAAGTAATACATCAGAATCTCTTTTATTAGAAAACTTATTGTATAACAGTTATTCCATACAAATAGAAAAAACACCTGGAGACACACAAATATGAACTTCTATAGATCTTACCATCCCCTCAAATAACTATACATTAGAAGACAACTCTAGCAATATCAACTCAACAATACACACTGATTTAGACACTTAACACCCAATTTGGCAAACCACAACAGTTAATATCCAAGGTCTAATAAATAATTACAAAAGAGAAAGCTGGTTCAACTGGTGTGCCACAAAAAATTGGGACATTATAGTAACAACTGAGACCAATAGCAATCAAAATACTGGAAACATTCATTCTACAACATAATTTGGTCACACAACGATGAATAGACACTTGGACAAGGACTTAATCTAATGATCAAAAAAGATATAGCAAATCACATTTACAAATATAACACATGGAAGGGAAGGCTCATCTATGCAGATCTTGCCTTTCCAAAAAAACAAAAACTCAGAATCATAGGCATTTATTTCTATGTAGACAAAAGAGATAAAGAACATTAAGACACTCTCAACAAACTGAAGCAATGGATAAGAGAAGCTCTTCAAAAAAACTGGTATCTCCTCATCTTAGGGGACCTCAACGGAGTCCTCAACCCAGTATGGGACAAAAGTAGCATACACAAACAAATAACATTCAACAAATCAACAAGCTTCCAAATAGAAGCTCTCTTAGATTACAGTTTGGAGGATACATATAAACTATATAACCCAAGTAAAAGAGAATTTACTTGGCACTAAAAGAATAACAGCAGTAAAATCGATTAAATTTGAATGAACATACTTTTCTTATGGTAAAGTAGGAAAGCCTATATTGGAGAAGTCTTAGACCTCCTGATTTCCAGTGATCATAAACCCATCATAACTGAAATAGAGACATGGCAACTAAATTCTTACAAGAAGATCTTCTACCACAAGCTGAATTACAGATACAATTGGTAGCTGGCCAATAGTAAACAATGGAAAAAATTCTCCTTAAAAGTTGATAAAGCCCTCGACAACCAAAGCACAAAGCCAAAATCGATAGATAGATAATGGAACTGCATATAAAATTACATTCTAAAAGCAGTCAAGCTTCACATTCCAAAGAGAAAACAATACAGGAAAAAAAAATAATTAGTGAGAAAGATATAATCAATGACCCCTTAACACAGATGCAACTCTTTCACAACAAACTAAAAGATAGCCAGAAAATCAACAAACCTCCTCCCATCCTACCAAAATAGCTTCAGGAAAAGTTTCCAAACGTTCAACAACACCTCACAAAACTAAATACAAAGTACACCGATAACTTTCTGCAACACTGGCTAGACTATATGCAGAAAATTATATGAGATCACAAAGTTATTGCCCAAGCAATTATCCATAGAAAACAAGTCCTAACAATTAAACACAGAACAATAATAAGACAAGAATACCTAGCAATAAATAAAAAAGCAATAATCAACAGCATCATGGAAAAACCTAAAAGAACTATCATTCTGGATAAGATCATCACAGAAGGTGAAGAAGTATCAATTATAACAAATCCAACAGAGATAAAAAACAAAATCAGACAACACTTTCAGGACTGAATACCAGCCAGAAAAATCAAACCAATCTTTGACTTTCTCTACTGGACAGCAGAATATAAACCAAAAAAGAACATCAATCTCTATTGGTACCAGTTAGCCCTAACTGAAATATCCACTAGCAAAATCAAAAAAACAATACAAGACAGAAGTGCAAAATTAGCTTTCGGAAGAAATTAAATTTCCTATATAGCCTATAAAAAACTTGAAGCCAAAGCAATAGAAGAAATCTGTTCTCTCTTCAACAGAATTATCAGAGAAGGAGACATCCCAAAAGATTGGAGCAAAGGGGCTATCTACCCAATACCCAAATCAAAGGACTGGCAAAACAACCTAGACATTACAAGACCGATCACACTCCTGAATGCAGGAAGGAAGATTTTTATAAAAATCATTACATACAGATTGGCATGATGCATAGGAGATCACAAGATCCTTTTAGAACTAAATTGGATAGCACTTCCTGGTTGCAGCACACAAAAACCAATCCATATAATAAACAATATCATTGAATATACAAAAGACACGAATAGACAAGCCTGGATCCTCAGTCAAGACATGTCAAAGGCATATGACTCAGTCAATCTGGAAATGTTAACTTTAGCTCTCGACTGCATCAGGATCCCCTCATTTTATCAACATCCTTCTGAATATATTCAACCACAGACAAAACATAGTATTGACATGTCATGAACCCATAGCAGAATACGATGTTGAGGATGGTATTGACTAAGGGGACATAATATCCCCACTCCTCTGGTGCATCTTTTATGATCCACTTATAACCAAAATCGATCAAAACTTTTTAGGATACACAATTTTCACAAAGATATGCAGAAATCTCCAAGAAGGTTGGTCGACAAAAAAAAGTAAATATTACAGTCAGTGCCTATATGAATAATACCACCTGGATCACAGATAATGCTGAAGATATGAGAAAGAGTATAAAAAAAGCTGAGGAATTTTATTACATCAATGACATTAAAATTAATCTACAAAAATCATAACTCATCATTATCAATGGAAAAGAAAAGGACTTTGAGCAAGGAATAGTAATCAACAATCAAACCATCTAGAGCTGTCCCAAAGAAATACTAGTCAAAATTCTAGAAGTGTGGCATAACAGTTCAGGAAAGAAAGACTATCAAAGAAACTTAATCCAGCAGAAATTCAGAAAGACCAAAGCACTCATAGAAATGAAAAATCTTACAGATAAACAGATGCAATATATTATAAACCATGTTCTAATTCCTAGTGCTGAATACTTGTGCAATGATATGATTCTATTAGAAAAATCATGCAATCTTTTCATGAGCAACATCACTTCAACCTTCAAACACAAACTAGGCTTGGCCAGAATGACTCTTAATAACATTTTATATAACAAATACGAGTATAACATAATATACCTCTGAGACAGACAACTATTATTACATACCACAAACTGAACCAATAGAATTAACAAAATCAATAAAGTGGAAGCAATCACAAGAATAAGACTTCAAACTCAGCAAAATAAATTTTGGTTAATATACTCCATCATGAATAAAATAGAAAGTCCCTTGAAAAAGCTAGACAACAATCTCATATATGATATTATATGGCTCCTGAGAAAACATGACTTCACAACATACCTGTCACAAGAAACTCACTGTCTGATCTTAATAAAAGAAATTGACATCCCAATTGAGGTATAATGAGCAAGATCTTCTTCACCAAATATCAGAAAAACCTAAGAAATGCAACATTCTTTTCACAGGACAACTCCTAAATGCAAATAAAACTAAAATGCTAGAATAGTGTCAAGTTATACGAATCAATAAAAAATTTATTCCAGGCCCAACTCCTAGTGGGTTTACTACCATACAAAACAAACTCAAAGAAACACTAGAAACCAAAGACTGAAGTGACTCCAATATAACCAAAAACATCTTCATGCAAGGCATACCCATCACTAACCTTTCTATAACTAGATCTCATTGGATCTATACAATAAAAGAAGGCATCCCAACTATTGGTAAAAGACAATAAAAAATAAATTAAAACACACACAAATACAGATACTATACACAAAATCCAGAAAGCTCTCCACTGGAGGCATGTGAAGGATGCACAATTAATGTCTTGGAAGACCAAATAGAAGAATGCAGCTTCATGGCCACCAAACAACAATTTATTTCAATACCAGTCCATAAAAGCAAGACTTCAACCAGGAAAAGCCATCATGTAGAAAGAAAAACAACCTGGCGAAATAGGGTCTCCCCCAACTTTCTATCCATCACACTTTCTGAATATATATATATCTCTTCAACTCAACATGAAGCAGATATTGAAATTCATCCTCTAAAAAGCATACATTCATATCACAAGCAGTTGAACAAACTGCTCAAAAGCTCTTTAGAAAGCCTAGAAACACTAGCAACAATCAGAGGAAAGCTAAAAAATTATACCATCTTTGAGATATTTACTGATGGCTCTCTAAACAATTTTAGCAGAAAATACTACATGGGTCTGGGTTGAATTATTATTACCCCAGACTTGAAAGAGCACTCTTTCCAAGGACAAGTAATTACACATCCATTATCAACCAGAGCAGAAATCACAGTGATCCTCACAGCACTCAGTGTTCTACTTGAACACAGTTCAGTAACCTTGTATACAGACAGCCAGGTAGTGATTAATAGCATTCTCAAAACCCAAAAGAAAGACCCAAGGAAAATTATAAAAACACAAAAAAACTTAAACCTCCTGCTTCAAATAACAGGCCTATATAAATAGAACCAAATAAAACTATCCCTATGTAAAATAAAGGGACACTCAGGAATTGAACACAATGAACAAGCAGACCGCCTGGCACAGATTAACAAATGAAAAGAAATGAGACCGGGTGAGAAAGTGATCGAGATTCTAAAAACATAATATGGTCTCTTAGATATAGTTCCTCAATGGAACAACATCCCTATAAAAATTCTCATAAAAATGATCACAAAAAAGCTTACTCAAACAATTCATCTAGCAAAATGAAGACTTCTCAATTGAACAAGATGCAATTACAATAAAAGAATAGTAAAAGAAATACATTGACAGACAACCACTACCTTACTACAACCAATCAAAATAAATAACCATTACACTGACTGGGAAGCTCAAAAACTCAGAAAATTTTGTCTTGGCATTTGGAAAGATGAACTGCCAACCAAAAGCAAATTACATGCTAGAATTCCTACCCTATACAAAGATAACAAATGCTTCAAATGCCAGGAACCAGAGACTAGTACATATCCATTCATCTGCAATTAACTCAGATCCAAAACTGAAGAGTTCTTAATCAATATTGTAACCACCCATGTCAAAAGCTAAACAACACAAGAAAAGGGGAAGAAGTTTGAAAGTAAATTTACAAGCAAAACAAACTGGAGATACAAAGAGTATTTAATAGCAAGCATCAAAGATGCCTTTTTCAAAGAACTAGTCTCTCACATCCAAACTGTCATCCCAAACAGATTAAACAGAAAGATCTACCTCATTCAAATATATACCAATATAATTATTTCTTATTGCCAACTTATCCAATTCACCTCTTAGGAATCAGATAGAGGCAGAGAACTAGTGTAGGGAAACACCAAGTTAGACTTCTAATGTGATATGCAAAAGTTTCTAATTTGGATAATAATAAATGAAGAGATTTATAACTAGTAATTTAGGCAGGAGGGGCAGAACAATAATCTCAGATTAAAGGTAATTTTATTGTTTGATAAATTCTGAGGAGTCTCCAAAGGGAGAATTTCTTTCTTTAAATACATAATTGAGTTATATGTTATTTGAGAATATAAACTAAAATAAATAATAGTAATAATTATACTTTTTTTTTTTTTTAAACCCTGGATCAGGCTAGGTACATGTACTTTATTAAATGTTTGTATACTGTACATTTTAAATGATTCACTAAAGCTAAGACTTTACCTAACTCACTCATCACTGTTTTGTCTTAATATATCAAAACTTTAAGTGCAACTTCGGGAGTGCTTTATCGCTCCATTAATGGTTCAGGTGAATATCCTTCCAACCTTTAACATCATTGCCTGCAGATCACTACTGCAGAATAGTAATAATTATACTATTAGTTTTGCTGAACTATTAAGCTATGTTATTTTGAACAGAACTCAAGTATCCTTTGAAAATAATAGTTACATGTGATAAGCTAGGACTATAGAATATTCTAGAGTACTTTATGCTAAGTTTGTTAATAGCAAATCGACTATCAATGTTCTAGAAGTGTTTTGGAAGATCTTCACTTTCAGGTGACCAAAGAATCGTAATATGTTGATTTGAGGTACTGGGATTATTCTGGATATTAGGGAGATCATATAGCGAAATTTTATAGTTCAACACTATACAAAATATAGACAGAAAGATGTGAAACATTCTAGAAGTGGAAGGTCACTATGGGTATTACAAGAAAGAAAGAAAAACAAGCAAAATACGAGTCCAAAAAGGAAGATCCATTATTTAGCCTGAGGGAAAGACATATAAAAGATCAATACATCAGTCTGATCAATGACTTCATGGACCAGTGGCTCACAAATATTATAGATAACTCCTTTATCTTTGAAATTTATTTTAGCACTAGTTTAACCTTGTCAGGTTAGTCCCCTCACTAGGAGTAGCAACAAGTCACAAGGTGAGTATCCCCATAAAGGGAATCTTCTATTGAGTTTTATTTGATAGAAAACAGTTAGTAAGTTCTAGGGTAGCCTTCCTATATAATTTTGCTGCAAATATACAAATAAAACAAGACTGAGCCAGCATTTAAAAAAAAAAAATTTTTTTTATATTATTTTTTTACCAAATTATTTATTTTTTGTCAAATATTATATGAATAGCAGTATACTAAATAATTTTTTTTAACTAGTGTTACTTTTTTTTTTTTTAACTTATAGTTAGGTCTGTATAACTTGTCTTTATTGTATATATAAAGATATTTATAAAATGTTTTTGACTTTTATATATCAATTCACATGTTATAAAAAAAACTATCTCTCTAAATACAACTTAAGGAATAATATTTCACTCTTTTACTGACTTGAATAAATTTTCTAGTCAATAAAATTATTGCCTATAGGTCATTAATGTAAATCATTCTAAATTCCAACTGTAGTTAAAAATCAAACTATTCCTTCTATAATAAACTCAATTCTTGATAATTCTCATATACTTCATTCCCTCTTTTATTTCAAAAACTTTTTGCTCAGATTTTCTAAAAATGTAATTTTTTTTTGTTCTTATATAATCTATATGTTGGATCTATGTCTGGAAGTCTTGGTTTTTTTGTTTTCTTCAATAATATTCTGCTTTTTTTTCCACTCTATTATTTTTTTACAATGGTTGTTCCATATATCCTTCTTGAAATTTTTTCTTATCTTATAACAAAGCTTATTGATTATGCTCTACATGACTGTTAAGAAATTTTGAGTTATACTTTGAGATAATTCTTCAAGAAAGTGATTTTGTTCTTTTTCATATATCCATAAATAGTATTAAAAAGACTTCTGTCAGATTGCTGAATTTCATTTAACTATTTGCTTGTCCAAGTATTGATTATAGAACAAACTTCTTCTTTATCTTTAATTTCTTTGTAATATAGCAATTGATCTTTTCTTTTGCTTTTCTTCATATACTATATCTTTTTTAATTTCTTTAGTGATTAGACATTTGAACAAATGTCATAATGTTTTTTCTTAAAGTTTATATACTGAACAGATCATTATAATATAAATATCTAGTTTTCTTTTTTTAAGTATCTGCAGTATTATAAGTTTATTGTGAATCAGGTTAGTCAAGAAGCTTTTGTCTTTATTGTCTTTGAAAGAGATATCAAAGGTATTGAATAAATTGAACTAATTCCAAAGTATTAACCAGTCTATAATTTTGTCATTTTGAATTCACAGTTTTTGAATCCTTTTTTATACTGTCAATCTTTTTTAATCTTTTTTTTGTTAAATATTTTGACAAATTTCCTAATATCGATTTCTATTATGTGCACACTTCATATGGCTATTGTAAAAACTGTTCCTAACTTATATAGTTGATGCTAAATTATTTGGCAAATAGATTTACTTAATTATTAAACTTATTGATTCTATGATCTTTGACCTTTATAATTTCCAAGATGAGATTTTCTTTTTAACTAGATCTTTTATTTTATTTTATAATAATCAATTGGTAGTTTTTATCCATCTACTTGTTGGTATCTTCACTTGTAAACTGATGAACTTTCATGTCTTAACTATAGTATTACAATCAAAAAAGATTAAAATTGTTGTATTTTAGGGAACAGTTAGGATGGCCAATATTTTTATCTTGCTTACTGATAGCCATATTAATGCCTCTGCTAAGAATTGTTTTACAACTTTGTTATCTTCTACTAGAATCCAGGCCAAACCTATTTCAAGCTCACTATCTTTTGTTTCTTTTTTATAGAAGCCATCTGTATAAAAAGTAAACTGATTGGCTATACACTTTCTATTATATTTAGCAATAAATTTATCAATTTAGTTATTAACAATAGTGTTTATATAATATTTAATCCTTAAATATCTATTTGTCATTATCAATATTAACTTAAGTTTATATGATTCTATGATATTTATATTTTGGTTTTTTATTTATTTAATAAAACTATAATAATATATTATACTTATAATATTGAAAAAAAAAAAGTTGTGTCAATGTTATAAAATGGAAAAAAAAACAGAAAATTATTGAAAAAATAAAAGAAATAAAAGACACAAGCACAAATTTAAGATACAAACTGGATAGAATCAAAAAGCAGTACTATTACCTCTGATAAATTCAAACCTGAAAGGTATTGATTATTAAGGATTGGATTTATTATGAAATCAAATGGTTTGATTTTTTAACTACAGACAGAACTTATAATGATCTATAGTAATGACCTGTAGACAATGATTTTATTAATTAGAGGAGTTATCCAAATTAATAAAGAAGTGAAATATCATTTCCTAGATTACATTTAGAGAAATAGTTTTTTGACAATAAGTGAGTTAGTATATAAAAGCTATAACAATTTGTAAATAACTAGTATATATACAATAAAACCATGTCATGCTAATTTGACTGTGAGTTAAAAAAAAATATTAAAAAAAAAATCTTTCCTATAGATCCTTGACTATTACTTTCAAAGAAGCGTTTCTTCAAAACTTTATGTTTAAAAGTAATAAAACTTCAAAACTTTATTTAAAAACACTTGTTTTATTTAATAATAGTCATATTTTATCCTTCTTGTTTACTTTTTCTCTCAAAAACTCTTTACCTAAAAAGTTAATGACAAGAAAGCTTTTTTAGAAAAAAGAAACTGTATAAAAAAGTACCTTTATTTTCTTCCTTAGTGAAGTTCCAAAGTTTGGAAAGAAGTGTGGATCAATAATTTCATAATAGTCTAGGAAATTAACATTACTACCATAGTCAGAAACAGGTTCTTTTTTTGTATATAGCAATTTTTTTTTTATCTTTTTAAGGAATTTTGCCTACTTTAATTTGATTCTATTATACAGTATTATATTTTGAATAGATTGATTAGTTGAAAATGAGATTGGTTGCTCTATAGTTAGCAGAAATGTAAATAAGAATATATATAATATGTGATATGAATATATTTCTTAAGCTTTATAAAAACTTTAAGTACATTATAAGTTATATGCTAGATATGCAAATGAATAAACATCATATGGACTATGGTCTTCTCTCTCTTATTACTTTTTGAAAGTGTTATGGCTATGGAATGAGTATCTCTTTTATTGAAATAAAACTTTAAGAACTTATTCTACTTATAAAAGGCACAACTATTTTTTCTATTTTAAAATTATTTCAAGATTTTTCTATTTTGATCCAAATAGTTTTTTCACTCTTATATAATGCAAAATACTATTGAACTCACACTTTTTTTCTAAACACACTTGATATTTATAATAAGCCATAATCATTAGAATCATAAAAAAACTATACTTCTCTTTTTAAGGAATCAACAAGACCACTATGGCATGTTAGTTAAGAGAAATCCAAAAGAATTAAAGGTCCAAGAAATATTTGGTTTTTTCTAAATAGTAATAATAGTGAAATTTAATCCAACTGAATATCTCTAAATTACAAATTATATAGTAAATCCATTAAAGATCAGTTTTAGGGAATTTGTTGGCATAAATAATATATGACTTTATGTGACAACCTTTGTAATCTTTGTATTAATTTGTATATTACTTTATCAAAGTCAATAAATATAGTCAAGCTTCTGTTCCAAAAAATATATATATATATAAATTATATATATATTTTTTTAAATTCTCTATCAGGCTAGGTATATATATTTATTAAACATATATATACTTTATATTAAAGATATATTACTAAAGCTAAGTCTTTACTTAACTCACTTATCTCTATTTTAAGAATTATTAAAACTCCAAGTGCAACTTTAGAAGTGATTTATTGCTTTATTAGCAGTTCAGATAAAGATCCTTCCAACTGTTAACTTTATTGCCTGCAGGTCACTATTGTAAAAAAAAAAAAAATAAATAAAAATTATACTTGTTTTTTTTTTTTTTTTGTATGAAACAGGCCCACTTTATTAAGATTTTTAAAGTATATATTATTTTGATTACAAAGCTATTTTGTAAACATTTTCCTATATTATCTGTCTAAAAGTTTCCTTAAGAAAGTCAGTTTATTATCAGATCCTTTGTGACTTGTTGCCCATATTGTGTATGAAACTAATGTACCTAGGCTCCATTAGCATGTGAGAAGATGTCGAAGATGGTTTTAGTACCAAAAATGATATTAATCAAAAGGTTGCGATCCAGTTGTATGTGTAGTGTAAGTTGGGGCATTTTATGATTACTTCATTTGTGATTTGTGTTCTTTTTATGTGAGATGTCATTGTCTTTAATCCATTTATAGAAACGTTTGCATCTGTCTTCCCATATGTTGAATATAATAAATTTGATATTGTTGATTATATCTCTGATGGTTTTGGTCACTCTGTTTTGATTCATATATTGTGTTATAAGGTTAGTTATGCTCTTACTGATCCCTTCTCTAATGAGAGTGTCCCAAGTATTGCAGTTATCAAGGTTGGTTAAGGCTTTAGCCTTGATGTTGATATTGATAGGGTTTTTCTTTCTTGTCATTATTTCTCTACTGATGATGTTGACTATTAGTTCTTTGATGTCTAAGTCGTATTGCTTACATAAGAAGGGATGTGCATTGTCTTCTATGTCTGTGCATGCAAAGCAAATGTCAGTCACATATGTACATGGATATCTTTTGTTGAGAATGGACATAGTGGATAGTTCCTTGTTCTATAATTTGATGGAGAATGTTCTGATTCTATAGTTCCATGTGTTGCAGAATGATAAGTTTATGTTTGAGGGTTAGAGGTTTATTAGTGAGTTCTTCCAGTCTATTTCTTCTTTTTTCCTATCTGTGAGATCCTTGTGTCTATCAAGATTAATCCAGTTCCAGGTGTGTCATGCCTATTGTACTGTTGTGATAGTTTTCCTGATATCATTGATGATTTCAGTGTCGTGGATTTTGAAAATTATAAGTTTCTTATAGGAGATGTATTGTGCGAGAGTACCTGTTATATTGGTTGTGTCATTGCTGAGGCATTCCCGGGCAAGCTTATCAGCTCTGCTGTGTTCTTTTGCTGGGTTGTCAGGTTGAATTTTGTGTCAAGTGACTTTTAGGCATTGTTTTTTGATTATTTTGATTATTGCATCAATGATTCTGATGTGTTTGCATTTGTTTAAGGGTTTGGTTGTGGATTCATTGATTTTATTAATGGCAATCAGGGAGTTGCTGAAGATGTTACATAAGTATTTATGTTTGGTTATGTTGATGGTGATGAGAATTTTAAAGAGTTCAGCAGTGGTACTGGATCCTGTGGCTGTTATATTTATTGTTAGTTCAGTTGTTTGATTTTCCTGGTCTTTGAGAATGATACCTATACCCATATTTTTGTTACTTTTAGCTGGGTTGAAGGTCCCATCGCAATATATGCTGAGATTGTTATATAGTTTTATTTTGACAATTAGGTTTTCCATTTGGATAAGAGTTGTTTTAGGCATTTTGATCAGTTTATTGAGTTTAAGAAGTTGTTTAGGAATTGGATCTATTTCTATTGCAGTGATGATATCACTAAGTTGTTGCCATCATATTGTTATACTTCTAGGAGATACGTAGATGTGAAACATGTTAGTTGATTCATTGTTAGAGCTAGATTTAGTAGTTTGGGTTACTGAGATTTTGGCAGTCTTGTTGTTTTAGATGCTTATACAGCACATATTGCTTTTGCCATCTGAGGAGTTTGTTAAATTGCAGCCATTACATGCTATGAGTAGAGAGCTTTCTGAATGTTGGTAGTGTCTAAGCTTGATTTGTTCATTGTTGATACTTAGTTTTTTTCCTATTACTAGGTGTCTATTAATTATTGTTGAATACCAGGTGGATGTGCTAGTATTGATTGGGGCATATTTGATCTGAGGAAATATGTTGATGTCCTATGGGTTTATATTATTGTTGAGTAAGGTTGAGCTGATTGCAGTGAGGTTGAAGTACCAGCCGGGTTTTTTCCTTTTGATAAGTTTGTTGTGGAGTCCACCTACTTGGTGCCACAGTAGCATTTTGGTTTTGAAGGTGTTTAAAGTTTGTTCTATATATATTATGTGATGACGTCTCAGGACATTCCTGTATGTGTGGTATCATTTTGATCTGTAATCTCACTTATGTGATAGAGTTAGATTTTGGAATCGTTAGTTTTGATTTTGTTGAAGGTGGTTATATTGTTGTATTGGAGGTTATTCAAGATGTTGTAGTAGAAGTTGTGCCCTGTTTTGAGAAGTGTGGGATAGCTTTCTAGTATTGAGTTTTTTTTGTTATACAAGCCATTGTAGATTTTGAATTCTATTGTGACAGACTTGTCCAGTAGTGTTTTGGGCCATGTGAAGGTCTTGAAGGTTACTGGCATGTTTTTGTAACTGTCTAGTCTGGATGTCATGTATGCAATAATGTGTTTTGAGGTGGAGGATAGAGTCAGGGACTGTTATTGCAAGGTTGGCTTTGTATTTTATGCTCCTTTTTATTCTGCAATTGATTTTTGGAATTCTTGTTGGCTTAGGACTAGGTCTCCAATCAAGTATTCAATCGTTGGGAAGAGGACATTGTTGATTACATATTTATGCATCTTGTCATTACTTGATTTCTTCTTTGCTATGAAATATATTGTGTTAGTTTTTTTTCATATTAACTTTCTCTGATATTTTTTTCCTAGGCATATTTTATGTCATACTCCTAGGACTTTGATGGCATTATTTTTGTCAACAAGTCCAATGGTGTGTTCATTGATAGTAATGTTTTGCTATTAGCCATTTATTATAAGTAGTTCAGATTTGTTGGAGTTGATGGTAATGTTATTGAATAAATAGAAGAAGTTATGGATATTGATAATGTCTTATATATATTGTTGTCTTAAGTGATGAAGGTTGAGTCATCTATGTAGGATACTATGGAAATGTTGATATTTGATTGTGTGAGGCTGAGATTGTCTTGTCTGTGTGTCCTGAGATTGTATTCTGACATATTACTGATAGTAGTAATTAAGGGATCATAATATATGCACCAAAGGATAGGTGAGATGGTATCACCTTGATCAATTCCTTTATGGATGGGATGGAGGTCTGTGTTTTCAAAATAAGTGATTACTGAGTTTTCTCTATTTATGAAGCAGTTTTGGATTATGTTAATTATTTTATCTAAGATTCCAATTCTTGTGTGGCTGTGACCAGGTGGTTAATGTTGACAGTGTCAAATGCCTTGCTCATGTCTTGAAAGAGCATGTAGCATAATTTGTATGATTCCCGGGCATCCTTAAGGATTTCATGATGCAAATTGGTTTCCTGATGCTTTGCTAGGGAAGAGCAATCCAGTTGTGTTTGAAGAGTATGTGATGTTTGGTCAGTGAGTTTGATAATCTTATACAGATAGCTTTGGTGAAGATTTTTTTGATAGATTCTAAGAGTGTGATAGATCTGGTGATGTTTATGTTGTGTTTCCAATCTTTGGATTTAGGGATGGGGTAGATAGTGCCATGTTTCCATTTGGCTGATATTTGTTCTTTGGTGAGAATTATGTTAAATAATCTAGTTAAGCCTGTTAAGCTTTCTTTATTAAGGTATTTGAAAGCAGTATAGAGTATGATCAATGAACTGGAAGTGGATTTGTTGCTTGTGTTGTTGATGATGATTTATATTTCTTCTGTTGTGAAGGGTTGGGTAATGGGATTGTATCAGTTGGTATTAATGTGCTCTTTGGACTGATATTTCATAGCCCAGATGGTGCCCTCGAGGTTTTTGATATCCTGTTGATGTGTCCAGTCTTCAAAATGTTGACAAATCATTTGTTTGATTTGGGTTAGGTCAGTAATAACTACTTTCCCCTGTTGGACTTCTTTAACAAGTCTATTAGTTATGATGCTTCGTTTTGATTGGTAAAGTAAGGATCTGATTATCTGTTTTTTGTTAGAATCAAACCAGTTCTGTCATCTGGACTTTGCTTTTTGAATGTTGCTTTTTATTTGTTGCTCAATAGATTGTTTGTGTTTGAGTTTTTCAGTGCGAATCCATTGTTTAGTGTCTCTGATGGTCTGATCGAGATTGTCACTTTTATAAAGAGGTATGAAGGGAATTTAATCTTGAATACTTTTGGATAAGGCTGTTAGGGTAAGTAGATTGAATTTCAGATTGTAGTTCTTTAGATAAATAAGTTGGCACCTTGTTTCTGTGAGTTGTAGCAGGAGTATGGGTCTTTGTTGAGAAGTAGTTTTGGTTCTTTTTCTTTTCTTTTCCTTGTATTTTGCAATATGATTGTTTGCTGCTTCCAGGATTTATTTGCGAAGAGTAGTCCAGTATTTGTTGGTATCTATGTTTTTATTTATCATCTAATTCTAGGTATGCATTTGTGAGTCTATGGATTCAGCGAACTTTGTCCAAAATTGTTCTGATGTTGCTGCCCAGTTTAATCTGGTTGCTTTTGCAGGGTGACAAAAGCTTCTGGTGAAGATTTGTAGTTGCCATACTTTGATGTGAGCCAAGACTGCTCTATAGTTAGTAGTTATGTTTGGTTCAATGATATATGTGTCTATAGGGTACCAGGTTGAACATACGGAGATCTAGATTGCGTCAATTCTACTTTTTGGAGAGTTAGATGTTCACTTTGTGGACCAGGTGTATTCTTTAGAGTGAGGATAAAGGTAACAGTATGTATCTATCATATTTAGAGTAGTGAGTTGGTCGAAGAAGGATTCAAGTTTGTTTGAGTGATATCTTCATGTGGAGCTATACTTATCCATGTAAGAGTTAGGATATGCATTGAAGTCACCGGCAAGGATTGTGTGCCAGTTTTTGTTGTTGTTTTTGGTGATCAAGTTGATTATTATTTGTGTTAATCTTTTTTTTTGCTGGCAAGGTTTGACAGGTAGGTATATATCTATTATTCATATGTACTTCTTCTTGGGGAAGGCTAGATCAATGCAAAGGATTCTACCTTCAAATCTATTGATTCTGATAACTCTGTCTCTAAGGTCATGTTGGATTACAATACCAACACCTGAGCCATGGCCACTGCCTTCCCACCAGATAGTATATATCTTTACTTTCCATGGTTATTCATTATTGTCCTGATTTGTCTCAGTTAAAACTATGATATCCCATTGTTGTTAAGTCCATGTCTCCTCCCAGATGGAGTATTTTGTTGCATCTTTGAGTCCTTGGCAATTTAGAGTTGTGATGGTGAGATAAGGTTTGTCTATAAGTTCTGGGTTAATGTGATATTGAGATGGGTTTGTTGTTCTTTGAAATTGAGTAGAGGTTTGTGTGGATAAGGATGGGGTTGATGGAGATGTATCATGTAATTAATTATCTAAAGAGCTATCGAGATTAATTGGTTCTGCGACTTTGTTCAATTGTTCATTGGTTGTCTCTAAGTTTTCCAGATTACTTTGGTTGTTTCCCATTATTGTGAGGTGAATGGGTGGGTGGAGTTGTTCAGGATCAGGGTGGATATAACATTCATTATTGTGTTCATGTTTCAATCCATTTTGTTGATAGAGGAGTGGAGTTGTTGTTGTATCTTTTGTATGTCTTGGTTTTGGCTGGGGAAGGATGAGCATGTAGAGTTATGAGGTAAGGATGTCTTGAGGTTTGTTTCTATGTTGCCTACTCCATTTTCGTCATAATATTTAAGATTGGTGATTCATTCATCAAGATCTGCAATAGTTTTTTTGATTTCGGTAATTTCTTCCTTGATTGTATTGAGAGTTTGTAGGATGTTGGAGAGAAGGTCTCATTCTTGATTGCTTTGTGGTTGATGGTGATGGTAAGATCAGAGAGCTGCAGCATATAATCCATGTGCTATTATTTTGGGGGCAGTTGAAATGTGTTGACGGATATTTCTGGTACCAATGAGTTGGAATTTGTTGTATAGTTTGTCAAATCTTTCAGCTTGTTTCTTGTTGTATTCAGTCCATTGCTGTCAAGTTTCTTTCTTAGGGCATTGAATAGTGAGATGGTCAGCTTGATTGCAGATAGTGCAGAGTTGGATGGCTATTGAAAGGATTATGACATCTGTTTCTCCTAGTATAAATACTCTGTTTATGGCATTGTCCAAGTCATTTTTGGTTTCAAAGCTGATTAGAACGAATCTTTTCCTAGCATATGACATATATATGGGATATAGTAGGTCTTGGCATTAATTTGTGCTAATATATGTTTGAAGTTAAAGACAGTAGTGTTGAGGGAAGGCCAGTAAGTTTAGCTGCATTGAATACTTTATCTTTCATTTGTTCCATGTTAAGAGTTGCATCAAAAATTCTTATTGAGTTTTCCTTGATAAGTGTACTACTCTGGGTGATGAGTTGGTCTCTGCTCTGTTTATTCTGATAGGTAATTGTTGTTATTTGCCACATTTGTTGTGTTCTCATGGTAATATTGGTGATCATACCGAATCTGGTGAAAGTATGTTGCACATCTATAAGTTTGGTGTATAAAGGGATGTCCCATATCCTAATACTGTTTTTGAGTTTGAAAACTAAGCTACTGATCTCCATGTGCTTGAGTTTCTTGTTGTCTATATCTGGTAGTGCTATAGTACTTCCAATTTGGGTTGCTTCCTCATTGTCAAAGAGGGCTGTGATGTAGAGGGTATTATCGTAAGATTTGCTTATGATGTTGAGGAGGCCTTCGGGAGATCTGAGCACTCGAGTTACTAAGAGAATTTTTTTATCAATAGTTTCATCAGGGACTTCATCGGCGAGAATGCCAATCTTGCTTCGAGTTCTATCATATCTGGTTTGAGGTCAAAAGAGAATTTTAAATGGGAGCAGGAGTTTCTGTTTCCTGTGGTTTGCCATTTTGTATTGAGTTTTGAGGGCTCTTCATATTCTGGTTCACTATCATTTATTATTTCAGTGTCGAAGTCATCAATTCTTCTTGGCTACACTGTTTGTTTCTTGTTATCAGAGGTCTCTTTTCCTTTCCCTTTGGAGCAGGGTTGGATAGAGAGGTGGCTGGGTTCTAGTATTTGTCTTGTTAGGTTCTCCTTGACTTGTTCGTTTCATGTGTCAGTATTAATGGGTTGGGTGTTCATTAGAGGTTTGGGGTTCTAAGAGGTGACAGAAGGTGTTTTGATTGAGGTACTGGTGTATATGTGTGTGTTGAAGAAGTCAAGTTTAGGGAAGGTATTAGGTTTCTCTGCATCAGTTGTATTTGTTTCTTTTCTTTATGGGATTGGCCTTGCCCTTGAAAAGTACATTTTCATTGTAGTTAGGCCTTGAGTTGGAACTGAAGCTTCTAGTTATTTTTTGCATATTGTTTTTGAATAAAAATTTTTTCAGTTATACTGCACTACAGATGAATGGAAAAGAGTGTAACGATTATACAGTATATATATTTTTTTTTAAACCCTCTGTCAGGCTAGTTATGTGTGCTTTATTAAACAATTGTAAGCTATACCTATAGTATAAATTGCTAAAGCTAAAACTTTAACTAGCTCACTTGTCTCAGTAATTACTCTAAGTGTAACTTTGGGAATGATTTTTCGCCCCATTAAAAGTTCAGGTGAAGACCCTTCCAACTTTTAATATCATTGCTTACAGGTCACTGCTGCAGAAAAGAGTGTAACAATTATATTTGTTATACTTTTAATATTATATATATCTTTTTATTTTTATTTATTTTAATTTTTAAACTAGTTATATATAATATATTATTATAATTGTAAATTGTATATATGTAATATATTAAAAAATATAATATTAAATTTAAATTTATAATTAATTTGTAGACCTATGAATCCATAGTATAGTGGTTAGCATTCTATAAATCATATCACAAGATTCTGATTCAAGTCCTTTAAGTGGCAAAATTATAAAAAATTCTGTCGATCCTTGTTGAAAATAGGAATCTACCAGCATAACTTGTTAATCTGATATCACTCATAGTTAATTATCACCCTGATCAGACAGATCTATGAGTCAGTTATACCTGCTCCTGCATCATAAATCTGATGTGATTGAGTTCACAACTGAAATAAATCTGATTTGTACACATTGAGTTTTTAGATCCTTAATCAATCAGAAACAGATTCTAAGCTTAAAGATTTAAAAAATTCTGGAAAAAAAGAGTAAATCCTCTACTGATAGGATATATAAAAATATAGAGTACAAGTGCCATATTCATCTATCAGGAAACCTTGGTGGAAGAAGTAATGCTGAATCTCTAAAGTATTTAGTATATAAAATTTCATAGATCACTTATGTCCTTTTTTGAGAGACAAAATTCATAACTTTTCACTTTAATAGGAACAAAAGTCAGAAAATATTATAAATCAATAATTTGGATAATAGAGAATAATTGTGGATAGTTTTTTTATAGTTATTAATTTAAAAATTTTAATATTTCCTAGTGAGAGACATTTGACTTATATCCCTGTTTCCCTTTTTAGGAACCCATTTTTAGGGAGAAATAATTCATGTACCACACTGAAGCATCTAATATCTCTGGTACAGGTTAAAATATATACAATGGTTTGATAACCAGATTACTCTATAAAATGTTTTAGGAAAAATTAAGATAGTATTGTATGTTCTATCTATATACAAAAATATGAAATGATCCTGTTTATAATATGTAAAATAATCTATTTGCTTACTGTAAATAGATAGGTATATAGTTATATTAACATATAATCAAAATATATACAAAACAAATTAACATTGTCTTGATGTCAACAAAGTTAATTAAAAGGACATAAACCCTAACCATTCTCGACATCTTCTCTGAATACACTAGTGGAGCCTAGGCATGTTGATTTCTTTAATTAGATACAACAAGTCACAAGGAATAAGAAAATCGAGTTCCACCATTGATGGCAATGGGTGCCCTTTATCAATTGGTTTTATTGTTTTGTTCAATATTAAAAATAGTTTACACAATTTCTTTGTAAATCAATATAAATGTAATGCATACATACTGTATACTCATGTAAATATTATGCCTTGCATATAATCAATAAAATAAGCAAGTCAAGTATTTCAAAAAAAAAAAAAAATTTTATAATTAATTTATTTATCTTTATTAATTTATTGAATATATAAGAATTTATTTTTTTTTATCAAATATATATAATTGCTTTCAAAAGTTTGAGTTCACTTATTGTGTTTTTATTGTAAATTTCAATTTTGATAGTTTTTAAATCCTTAATTGTATAATCAAAAATTATAAAATTCATATATATTATATCTTAATAATAGTTTATTTATTATATTTTTTCCAATTTATTCATCATACTCTTTTCTGATCACTTGAGACACAGCAATCTCGATAACAGGGAAATGGCTTCCACACTAGAAACCCCAAGGTTTCACAATTCAAACAACAAAGAATAGAGAGAAAGCAAAGGACAAAAAAAGGAGCAAAGAAATTGTTTCTCTTCGTAATCAGCTATACATCAAGAAGCTTATCAACATGCAAACCAAAACATCAATAATGTCAGCAGCAGAACTTAATCAAGACAGTAAAGAAACAGACTCTCAGGAAGACTTAATGGACCCAATTGCAAGCACAACTAGTATAGACATAGAGACAAAAACACCTTAGATGGAATGAACGTAAAGCGAACTAATAGAAGAAACTGGGAATAAAAACAAAGCCCTCCTGACCAAATACGCACTCTAGGCAGAGAGGAAATCAAATCAGAAATATACTCAAGAAGAAATAAGTGGTTTACTAGGAGCACAAAACGAAGCACCACAGGATGAACTGGTCTTCGAAGTAAATGATGAGGAGCTCTGGATACCTGTAGACCAGAAAAATAAGATGGCTCATCCCAATAATAAGCCAAGACTATAAATACCAGTTAATCCAGAAATTAGATATAAAGGAGAAAGATTCAAAGTGGGAATCAATACTAATGTTACACTAGGCCCAAATAATGATATAAAGATTCTTTACTTAACCAAAGCCCTTAACTTTCCCAGGACTAATTACAATTTACAGCAAGTACAACAAGGAGGGCACCCGAATTGTCACAATTTTTGATAATCAACAAATAGCAGATAATGCAACCATAATGGAGTTATCAAATTTAAGTGACAATAAGCTCACACATATACAGATCAGCAGACAAACAATTGAAAAAAATAAATGCATAGTGGTTTGAGACATACCCCTGAATACAAAACTCATGTAGGTCAAACAGCACTTTGCCAAGTTCAACAACATATTAGAAATCCATATGAAAATACAAAATTTATGGCAGTGTGTCACTATCACCTTTAAAGAAGAGGCAGTGAAAGAGAAACTCATCAAGTAGCATAGCACTCTTATCAGAGGAGATGCAGTTAGAATAAATGATACTTGCTGATCCATGGACCAGATGAGAGAATGACATAGCATAGCAGCCAAACTGATTAACTTATCACTGGGTACCATGGCATGGAACCTGAGACAAGTTTTAAATGAAATAAAAGTACATATATGCTATATACCCTATATATGCTCAACAAGGTATCAACCCAAGAAATTTGCAGTGGTGAGCTTCGAGATAAGGGAAGATCTATTTGCAACCAAGAATCTGACCTTCACTCTAGAGGAGACTATCATATCTCTGGTCCCTATAAATATATCACTATGCTCTATCTGTGATGTGACAAAACACCTTGCCAGGAAATACCTCATCAAAGAATGGAGAAAACAATGGAGAGAGTTTAATTATACTCAAATAGAAAAGTACAAGCAGATCTATAATAAATTCAAACTAACCAAGACAGGTGGACTCAAAGCATACATCTCTTTGAACAACAGAGAAAGTATCAAACCAGTATTATATGCAGCAGCTGTGCGAACCTCCAATAGGCAACAGGACAGGACAAATTAGAAACAAACATAGTGCAATAGGCAGAAACAGCCCTTGCATCAACAGAGGTATACACAGCACCCCCAGATACCCGTGAGATCATGGCAATACTCATGACTATACAAAGAGAGGTTGCAAGTTTCAAGAAAATATTGATGGATTTGGATGAGAGAGTTATCAACATGGAAGCATATAACCAGAAGTATTACAAAGAGATGGAACAGTTCTTAGACAATAATGGAAAAGAAATAAATGCATCACTGCAGAAGAGCTTGAATGGTTGAGAAATCCCAAATCAAGCTTAAGAGACAATAGACATCTGGGAAAGACAACAACAGATCAATAAAACAATGGAAGACATACAAATAAACATATAAAGAGCACTTGAGGCCATAGATACCTTAACAGATAATCAACACCAGAATCAATATTAATTTTATGTTTAACATATTGAACAATCAAGAAAATTTCATGGACAATACTCAGAAAATAAAACTAAACAATATAGAAATACTGGATCCAGCAAATACAAACTTTATAGTACAGATTGCAACCTCGAATACAAGAGGACTAAACAAAGAAACAATAGAAATAGTTAGACAAATTTTTGACAGAAAATGAACTGGAATATTATAATTAGTACAGAAACAAATAGAAACAATCACACAGTAAAACACTGGAAAACCGAAGAATTTGAGTGCCACTGGATTAACACAGATCAATGGCAGGGTACTAGAGTGTGGGTAGCCATTAAAGACGAATTTGTCAAAAGGATCAAAAACAAAGAAACAATTGAAGGAAGAGCTATTTTGGACTTGACCTTTCTGCACAAGAAATATTTAAGAATTATAGGTATATACTTGCTGGTCCAATATGCTGATAGATCAAACTTCAAGAAAAAAGTAATAAGGTGGCTTAACTCAAGCTTCAAGACAAACTGGGAGACAATAGTAGCAGGAGATTTAAATAACACAGATATGCCTTGTATGGACAGATTCTCAAACAAGCATCATTGTTTCGAGAACAGAATGTTATCAAAAGTATTCTTATCCAGGATCTAAAGAATTGAGGCTAGGTAGACATATTTCGAATGCTAAAGAATTGAGGCTAGGTAGACATATTTCGAATGCTAAACCCACAGAAAAGGGAATATATCTGGAAAGTGGAAGCAGACACAGCAAGTAGAATTGACTAGATATGAACTATACAAAATGGCCAGTTGAAGCTGATTTCAGCAGGAATTAGGAATGAATTTAAATAGTTACAGTATATAAAAGTGATCATGGTATGGCTTTTGCAAAAATACACCTGTCTTTCTCTTTACTGAAGAAAACAAGGAATGTATAGAGGATATCCAATACAAGATACAACTGGACAAATACAGACCCTGTATGATGGAAAAAATGGACTCGACATATTGAAGAAAAGGTGGGATCATGCAAAAAGATACTGGAATTAGCTGCAAGCATTGACAAATTGTGGTGTAAACTGAGAGAGATAATTCTTGAAGTGACAAGCCACTATATTCAAAAGTTTAGGAGACCTCAAATTAAGATACAAAGAAAGCAAGAAAAAGGTAGCAGAATCCTATTGACAAAAATAATTGGACTCTGCCAACTCAAGAAACTTTTAAATAAGATGTTGAGCAATAATAATCTGGGAAAAGAAACAAAAGATAAGGTTTGAAGAATGGCAAAAAAAACAATGGCATCACACCTCCAAATAAATTAGAGAGTCTAGAGGACATTGAAGCTTTCAAGATCCTCTTGTTTGAAAAGATAAAGAGTATCAAACTCAGCTTACACAGATACCTCTGTAACGAAAATAGTAAAAGAATCAAGGAGACCATCAACAACTATCTCATTTGATTTGCTATGAACAAGAAAAGAATGATAGACAGTTTTCTAGAGAGTGAAAGATGGAGAATTAAACTTGATAAACTAATAGTAATAGGAGATGAACCTGACATTATCCTGAATGAAAAAGAAATCAGAGTACGTATATGTAGCCATTTTGAGAAATGGATCAAGAAACCCATACATCAAAAAGTCCCAGAGAACTGGAAGGAGGAATACAAACCCTTGCAATATATAGAGATAGAATGGTATGCAGAAGCCACCAGAGAATTCATTGCTCAGGAAGTAAAGACTGTTATAGCTAAAGCAAGTAAAATCTTAGTTCCTGGGTCATCACAAATTCTATATATAGCACTGCAACATCTTGATTCCAGGGCAACCGAGAGAGTGGTGACTATCTTCAATACAGTTCTCCAAAAAAACACAATGCCTCATGAATGGAAAGAAGGATCAATATATTCAATCCTAAAGACATATGACTGGGCAATAATCTGACCAAGGTATGACTAATTAACTTGCTCAAGTCCATCAAAAAGATCTTCATCAAAGAACTAGTCAATAGGTTGTCGAGTACTATTACAAGACACAAGATACTGTTGAAATACAACTGGGCAGCTTTATCAGAAACTAGCACCATGGAACCTATATTCGAAATAAACTTGATTATAGAGAATACTAAAGAAAACAATAAGGAATTATGGATCTTTTTCTAGAATGTGAGCAAGACATATGACAACATGAACTTGAACACCCTGAAGAAAACATGTGAGAAGAATCAAGTTCTTGGAAAACCTCATCAGATCATCATGGAAGGATTTAGAGATATAAGGAATACAATAATTACAGAAGTAGAAACCACCAATTCATATATAGTCAGGAATGGAATTGAACAAGAGGATGCAATATTACTATTACTATGGCATATCTACTATGACCCCCTAATTAGCAAGGTCAGCAAGATACAGGGATATAGCAGTCTCAACAGAACATATGATAGAACACAACTTTCAATAATCCATTGCTATACAAACATATCAGTTATAGCATATATGGATGACACAGCATGGGTAGTGGGAAGCAAGAAACTCCTGAAGAGTATCACTGATGTTGCAACCTCCTTCTACAATTTCGCACAAGTTAAAGTGAACTCAAACAAGTTAGAATGAATTATAATTAATAACAAAAGGGAGTCAGTAACAACCTTTGTACAAGATATCATTAAGGTCTCCACAGGGGCAATTCAATACCTGGAGGTATGGTTTGATAATGATGCAAAAAGAAGTATCAGATAAACTTGCTCTATCAGATAACAACAAACCTCATGAGTCATCTACTTTGAAAGAAAATCTTAGACAAGAAAATTCAATATTTAATTAATCATGTAATCTTATCCAAGGTAGAATATCTAATTCAAGATTTTTGTTTATCAGAGGCCAAAATAGAGTCTTTGGATAGAAAGCTGAGGAGAATCATTAAGCACAAAATGGGTTTTGCCACTTCAGTCCCAAATTCAATCTTCCACAGCGATCTCAGATATAGTGTTTTTAGCTCTAAGACTTGCATGTTACAAAAATATCCAACATTAATAGAAAACCTATACCAAGTAATCAATCATGTAGGTAGACTATGCAGAAAAAGAATAACAAATCTTCAGTGGGCTTCCTAGTCAGAAACAAGTATTTTGGAGACATGCCCAAAGATTCACTCAATAAGTAAGAATTTTATACAAGACATGCTCATAAATACACAAAAACAAGGTTTTACTTTCAAAAACAGAAGACAAGGAAGTATAACAGTATGTGATGAGCTGACTTCAATCGAAGCATATATAAGAGAAAAATGGTTCGATAAATATAGGAACCAGCTCAAAACAAGCAACCTCAGATAGGTGGAACAGTTTGTTGATTACAATAAGATCAAAATGATAAGTTGAGTCTAAATATGTCATACTAACTGATAAAGTGCACAAGAAAGACAATCACACTATTATGAGAAAATCATTAACAAAATCACTACAGAAAGAATCAACCCAGATTATACAACTAGGTTGACCAACCACCCTCCTGATAGTAACCCCTTTCACAACATGATCTGGGCCAATGGAATTAGTAGCAGCCCCTAAAAAAAAGTAAACTAGTCTGGATTGCGATGGATAGAGGTATAGAAAAAAGTGATATAATAATAGGGAAACTAAGAAAGAAAAATGAAAGTACAACAACAGCAAGACATACATTTAAGATCCACACTCATCATATATAAAGTCTTGTAAGGAGTGTGAACTCAACAAAACAGCAACTACAGATAGTTGTGTTATAGAAATTCCAAATAGAGATACAATAGCCATCCCAGGTTGCAGTAGACAGGTCCCCTTGAATCTTGGTGAAAGCAAAGTAACCAAGATTTAGCATTTCCACAAAGCATTAAGACTAGGTTCGAGTAGAGCAAGAGAAACAGTACATATGAACTGGTAGATATCTACATCTCCAAACAAATCAGCTCGTGAGAGGGATTAGATTGGATTAAAGACAGTGCAACTCTAACAAAGGTCAATTATTTGCAATGACAAATAAAAGAATGGATCAAAGTCAGAGTAACAACAGATGCTAACTGCTTCAGGAAATTTTATACCATTGCATTTCAAATCAAAAATCTCGAAACAGGGATGAGAACTGAGATTGCATCCTTTAAAATCCTCCATAGAATAATTCTAAATGAAGCTGAGTTAAATATTATTATGGTAATGTTTATTTCACTTCCATTTGGAGCAAGGGTTAAACTTAACATGGATAGTCAAATGATAGCTACAGCAATGGAGGTAATCAGAAATAGGAGCAAAATAGTGAAACTTGTTTCTCATATCAAGGACCTTATCAATAAGAAAAGTATAGAAGTTCAGGTTAAGAAAATCAGATGAAATGATATCAAGACTCACTTCAAAGTAGATGGCAAAGTCAGAAGAGCAAAATTTAAATGGCAAACAACAAGAATGGATATTACATTACTCAATAAGAATATACTTGAACTGAAATATAAGGGCTAGCAAATGACTTGCCACAGCAGGGAAGTGGTGCAAAACTATTTCAGGAATGAACAAATTCTGGAATGGTACAACTTAGGAAGAAATCAGAACCTTTTCCATCTCAACAAAAAAGTTGACTGGGATGCTACAGTTGACTTTCTAAGGTTGAGAAAAATAACAGCTGGATAGACAAACATAGAGGATCACCAATGGAAGTCCTTCAAACTGAAATCATGGACACAGGAATTGCCAACCATGACCAAACTTCATACTTGAAGAAGGGATTTATATACTTCCAACAGGTATATAAGATATAACATATCAAGAGAAGATTAAATGCATATATACAAATGTGAAGTAAATGAATTAAATTTCAATATACAAATAATAGAAGCCATAACAATATATCTGCAAGCTAGAGAGAAACAAAGCAAAGCCTGGATTCAAAGATAGACCATGAAGATCAAATCTAAGAAAGTAAAACTCTGGACCATTTTAATGATTAGAAGTTTAGTTCCCAAAGATATCACCAGATTTGTCCAGGTTTGGGCAAGAATTTACAGGAAGAAAGCTAAGCCTACTCTTTTAGGGTGTATGGAAGAACTACAAGATTATACAAGAATAATCTGAAATAATATTGTAAGATAATAAATAAATGGAAAACCACTCAGAAGATCATAAAGATGAAAAAAAGAGCAAAAAGGAAATAGAGTCAGATTGCTCCAAACATCCACTCTAGGAAATCAATATATATCATTGATCTGGACTGAAAGAAAACCAAAACCTTTAATTTTCTCTTTACACTTAAACTCGAGGAAGATAGCACTAACTCAGTCTAGACAAGTTAGTTTTTTGAAAGGAAGGCAACAAGTCACAGAAGTCATTTGGAGATCCAAACCAGAAGATATCTTTTCTAGTAACTCCAACATATATACTAGTATAGTTTCAATTTCTAGTTAGTTCTGAAATAGATAGAACAATGTAATATCTGAGTAAAAACTAAATAAAGATCAACTGGAGACTAAGTCCACAAAAAAAAAAAAATATATATATTTTTTCAAAAATTTTTGATATGTAATTTTTTAAGTTTCTTTATTAAGCAATAATAAAACTTTACAATATATTAATAAAAATTTTTTTAAAAAAAATATAAGAAATAAAATAAGTATTAAGATATACTATATATAAATTTTATAATTTTTGATTATATATTTAATAATTTAAAAATTGTTAAGGTTGAAATTTATAATAAAAATATAGTAAGTGGACTTAAACTTTTGAAAACAATTATATAATTTTGAATCTTTTCCGAATTATTAATTAAAGATTTATATACATATTTCTTAATTTTATTTCTATATTGTAATTTTTTTTTATTTAATTAAAATTTTTGCTAGTTTTTGAATTATCAAATTACTTTATAAGTAAATATTTTAATATTAATCAAAATTTTTTAATTATTTTTAAAAATAATTTAAAAAGTGATAAATTTTATAATTATTATCAATTTAATTATCTATTAAATAATTTTTAATTTAAATAAATAATTAATTACTATAATAAAAATTATTTTAAGTGACCTATGGGTCAATAGCACAGTGGTAGTGCTTCCAGGTCACAATCACAAGATCTGTAGTTCAATACTACTTAAGGACCAAAAACAAAAATTATCCTTCTGATCAGGTTTGACTGGTTATCCTGTGAAAGTTGTACCCAATCATCCAGAACAAGTTCTAATCAGGTTAGGCTGCATGAAGATGGAACTTCTGACCTTTCGTCGATCAGGACTGAGATCTATGATTGTACTACTGGAAGGATTGCATGAAGAAAAGGCTTCTGGACTAGCCTCCTACAAACGCCCCAGAACCCCACTTTGACCTGGCAACCTCCAAGACCTCCGCTCTCCTAGCTCGGGATATCCCAATCTGGTGCTCCGCTAAATTGAAAATCAATTAATAGGGACTTATCCGATGCCACAGGTGGTAACAAAGAAGGAAAGTGCCCCCTTCTGAGGTCTGAGCGAATAATATATCTGGGAATATTGGAGGGTGTTACATATCCCGTCGAGTACATACTAACAGCCTAATTTAGTGAATATAATACAAAAATTTATAAAAGCTCACTACTAAATTAGCCTGACTCACCGTTGATGACTGTGTATTTGACCATCCGGCCCCTAGCTAGGTCTGTCCACTCACAAAGTGGTTGCAGGTCTATCTAGGACAAACTGTGATAGGTTATCATTAAGCTGCATAGATATAGAAATATATGACTTGTAGAAGATGATTGATGTAACTGCTGTAGGATTTAATTATCTATCAAAATTAAGTTAATTCTTTAATAAAGCTTGCATCTAATACCAGTTGCAGTTAAAATTAAAAAAAAAATTATTTTAAGTTAAAGAAAAATACTTTAAATTTTTGTATATCAAAATTAATAATTTTAAAAAATAAAAATTATACAATTATATTAAAAAAGATTTTAAATAATTTAATTTAAGTATTTTTTTTTTCACTAACTTAGCCTTATTTATTAGCTTTGATAAAATAATTTGCAATATATATTGTAGCAATTACAAAAGAAAACAGAAGGTATTCTATATATTATTTATGCTACTAAACTTTTTAAGACTATAGTCTACTGGATAGCTTGTTATTACTCTAGACCAAGGAAGAAACTAACCTGCCAAGGCAAAGCTAGTACTACAGTAATTTCTATATTAAACAAAGAGAAAATAGGAGTGTTATATTTTATAAAATTGTTCAGATATTTGTTAGTTGCAGTAATATAGTTGTCTTTGATGTCTTGTTCATTGATTCATCTGCTATTTTGCTGAACTTTCTTTACATATTTGTATTATTTTTCAGTTTGTTTATTGATTCCTATTGTTTGTTTCTATTATTAAAAGATATGGTACCGGTTCAGTCATTTGTGATAGAGCAGTTTTTTCCATTTATATGTTATTTATTTGATACATTTCTGTGCACTGGGAGAATCTGTTGTAATCTTGTATATGGCTGATATTAAAGACTTGAATAGTATTCCTTTAATGAAAAGTTTGAGTTCAGATGGTATTTTTAAGGACATTTGTTGTTTGATTATTTGTACATAATTGCTTTTCATTGCTGGACAAATATATTTTTTACATATATTGATTGCAATTTCATTTGCATGTGCGATAAGGTCTTATGGTATAGTGTCATAGAGAAAAGAGTAGTAATTGTCTTCTATTAGATTGCATCGGGAACAAAGATTATCTATGTAGAGTATAGGTTTTCTTGTGTGTAATTTGGCTTTGGTGGGTAATTCATTGTTCCATAAGTTGATTGAAAATTTTCTGATTTGTTGATCTTCTATTGATGTCTTGTTATTATTTATTTTAGAGAGGTGTAGGTTGTTGAAAGTTGCTACCCAGTTTATGTATTTGTATTAGCCTGTGAAGTCTGTAAGGGTCCTGTTTAGAACTCTCTATTGTGCTAATATTTTGGCTTGTAAAAGTTTTTGACATATTGTTTTGACTGAAATGTCTATTACATCCTTGTCCCATACTGGGATTATTGTAATGTTTAAGGTATTAGATATTAATGTTTCAATTTGTAAAGTTCTAGGAGCCATGCCATTGTTGAAGGAATCAATTTTAGCCAACTGATCAGCTAATTTATTGTATTTAATTCCTGTATGTGTTGGAACTTTGTGCAAATGAATGTTGATATTTTTGGTTTTGCATATATCTTGAATGCCTAGTAGTAGTTTGTAGTTTTTGTGTTTATGAATCACTTGATTAGGTTTTTGTTTGAGAGATTGTTTAATACAAAATATTACTGCTTAACTGTTAGTGTAGAGATCTACAAAGGATTGAGTGGGTATCATTACAAATATGGTATAAATTGCCATGATCTCTGCCTGGTAAATGATAGGTGTTTATTTACTTGTTCTTAGAATTGGAACTTCTGTTATATAGGTGTAATAATGATCTATCCTATATCCATGTGTGATATGTTATTTCAATCTGATTTGGATTTATCTGTATAAATCTGAAAAGAATTATCCATTATAGAGATGGCAATATTTGTCAGTTTGTTTAATATACTTGATTCTCCTTTGAAATGTTGTTGAATATGGCTTTGTATGATATCATTATATTGTATGATTATATAGAGAACATATATTGATTCTTCAGGTGATGAGATGGTTAGATGATTGAGTGCTACTTGTATTGAGTAAGGGGATATTCGTGTTCTTCTAATGAATAGCTGTGAGGGGTTTTCAGGATGCAAAGCAGATGTGATGCTGAAGTTTGTTGGAATTATAATTGTATTTTGTTGTTTGAAGAAGAAGATACATGTACTTGAGTGTGTTGGATGTTCATTTATATTACATTCTGGACATCTTAACAAAGGAGATTTATTATTTTGTAGAGTATAGTATTGATATGATATTGTTTTGTCTGGATCATTTTTTTATTTCTTATCCATAAGTATTTGATCATTTTTTGTTGTAACTACCCAATGGGATTTTGTGGTAGTTGTGTTTGTTACTGGGATACTTTGTAGAAAGATGTTGGCTGAATTTGGATTGAGATATAATATTGTGACAGTTGGATCTCTTAGGAGGTTTTGTAGTTCTAGAAACCAATTGTATATTTTTTCTGGTAGCAGTTTCTTTTTGTATTTGAAGAGCTGGCACTATTAGAGAAGGTGAGTTCTTTATGCATTTAAGAGTTGCCCAGTAAACATTAGTTTATATTTTGTTAGTTGAGTTTGATATTTGTTGTAGAAATGGGGATAACAATATCTTTGATTGTTGTGTCGATTTTTTGAAAAACGGAAATTTGATTGTTGTTGTGATGAAGTTGAAAGCTAAATCCATATTTGCATAAAAGTCAAAGAATATTATACGTTAGGTTACTTCCTGATTTATATATTGGCTTTATTAGGTGGATGAGGATTAAGTTAATAAACCAAAATTTGTTTTATAGATATTGAAGTTGATGTCTCACTAGAATGCCTGTGATGTTTTGTTTATTGATTCTCTGGATCCAATTTGTGATATGTAGCTGTGTTTGTTAGTCCCATAAATAAAAAAGATTATATTCAAAGGTATTAAAAATTGTATTGTTTGAAATTGTATTGGCTAGGTCAAGTTTGTGTTTGAAGGTGCTGATAAGTTTGCTTATTAATGTATTGCAGGTGTTTTCTGATAAAACTATATTATTTAAGAGATATTTGATGCTAGAAAAGAGAATATGGTTGATAATATATTGCATTTGTTTGTCAGTCACTCGTTTACTACCTATAAGTGCTCTAGTTTGCATGACTTTGTGTTGAATTAGTTGTTTTTGATATCATTTGGAGACCTTGTTATCATACCAAATACCTAAAATTCTGACTGAGATATTATCTTCATAGCCTGGAATACTGTATGTTGATTTTACAATTGTACCCCTTGTTCTTTGTCTGAGTTTTTGCCATTAATTATAAGAAGGAAGGATTTATGTAGATTCACTGCTATATCATTGATTGTGTAGAATTGTTGTACTATATTTATGATCATTTGTAGCTCAAATTGGATTTCTGTTATCCATGTGGTATTATTCATGTAAGTGCTGGCTAGAATGTTTACAAATGAGATGCATGGTTGATTTCCTACTGATATTAGATGTAATGTTTTAATAATGTATCCTTTAAAGTTGTTGTTTATAGTGTATAAGAGAGGATCATAGAAGATTTGCCAGAGGAGAGGAGAGATGGAGTCCCCTTAATCTATTCCATCCATGACATTGTATTATTGTGTGAGGCTGTGGTATATGGTAACTGCATTGGTTCTGTTTTGAAAAATAGCTGAAATTATATTGATCATGGGTTGTGGTAGCTTGATGCATTTTAGTGCTAAGTTAAGTATGTGAATATTAACAAAATCGCATACTTTAGACATGTCTTGACTAAGTATCCAGGCTTGTTTGTTGTTGCCTTTTGCATTTTCTGTAATGCAGTTTAAAATATGAATGGGATCTTGTGTACTATTTCCTAGTAGACCTACTCAATTTAGATTTGATAGGATAGGAACATTTGTAAAGCATTTGGATAGTCTATCTGTAATTATTTTGGTGAAGATTCTTCATCCAGTATCTAATTATATTATATGTCTTATTATATTGAGATTGTTCTTCCAATCTTTTGGTTTGGGTATCAAATATATGATTCTTCTGCTCCATTCTTTTGGTGTTTGGTCATTTTTGAGTATATCATTAAAAATTCCTAGCAAAAATTTTTTGGTTTCTTATTTTAGGTGCTTGTATGCTTTGTAGAGTATTGAATTCCTATCCAGAGCTGATTTGGAGTTTCTTTGTTAAATAGTACTTGAGAGCTCTTCGATTGTTATGGGTACTGGTAGTTCTTGATATCATTCTTGTTTTATATATTCCAGCAGTTCATAAGCTACCTGCCAGAAAAAAAATTGTTTCAATAGTTGTATATTTCTTTTTGAAATCCATTGTTCGAAATGTTCCCTAACTTTGACTTTAATTTCTAGTGGATCAATGATAATACATATATTGTCATTGTCAGAAATGATAATTCTGTCTAAGATAATAGATCTTGTAGATCTGTTTAAGATGCTATTTATCATTGACTTCTTTTGGTTTTCCAACATTACTTGTCATTTGATACTAAATTGTTTGATTGCTTGCTGTTTGTGTATGTTTGTGAGAATTCTTGTGACAGTTTTAAACTTGGTTATGAAGTTTTTGATTATTATTTTCCATGTTGTTAGGTCTGGATTTGTATTTGTTGATAGGGGTACCTGTTGAAGCTCTTCATATAGTTCTGTTGATATTGTTTTTATTTTGTAAGTATTGAGTCAATGTTGACTATGGTTTGTGTGGTGAGTTTGTGTTGGAGTTGTTATAGTTGAACAAGTGTTTTGAGATAATTTTGGTCAGTTTTGAGATTGTGGGTTTTGCAATGTGATTTGATTTTTGTTATATATAATTTAGCTAATTTATGAAGAATATGTTTGAATTTGTTTCACTTATAGTCCAAGTTACTATATTGGAGAATATTATAATTAGCCATGATAAATTCTTCAATCTGGTTTGCAAATTTTTTTCATACTGCTGATGAAGTATGGCTCCAATTGAATTTGTGATTTGGTATATGTTTTGTTTTGGAGGTGACTTTTTTCAGTTGCTAGGCTTCTATTTCAGTAATAGAACCTGAGTGATCACTACCTATAATTTTTTTAATTTCGTGTGAGATATATGCTTTTCTTGATTGCCATATAGAGGACAGAAGAATCCATATTTGATCTATTCTGCTTTTATTTCATTTATTTTGTCAAGTAAATTCTTTTCTTGATAGGTTGTGTTCTCTATATGTGTCAATAAATTCTTGTTTCAATAGGAATTTGATGTGTATAGCATTGGATATAATTGAAAGGTGTTTTTTGTGATCGCTATATTTGTCCAGACTTGGATTGATTACTGTATTGAAGTCTCCTGCTACTATTATCTGATAGTTTTTGTTTTAGCTTCATTGATCCATTGTTTTATCTTGTGAAAGGTGTTTAATTTTTCATTGTTAACTATATGTTGAAAAGTATGCTCCTATAATTCTGACTTTTTGTTTATTGTGAAAGGTCATATCCACCAAATGAAGTTATCCTTGATAGTGCTGATATTTAAAGATTCATTGGGCAAGTTGATAAGTAATACTGATACCAATACCATGTCCTAGAATTTGTGTTTTTTTGTGTGTCCAAAAGGATTTGTAGCTACGATGTGTCCAATATTTTGAGGATTGTAAAATACCATTTGTTTCTGTTGTAATAATAATATGTCAATTATTGATATCACAAAGTTCAAATCAAGAATTTCTTTTGAGATCTGTTGAGATGCCATGAATATTGTGAGTGATAATTTTTCAAAGAGGTATATATGTGGAGATAGAAGAGGAAATATTTGAAATAGGGTTGTCTATGTTTGATATATTCTATATAGGAGAAGATATTATTTGTATTACTCATTGATTAGAAGGAATTTGGGAAGTTTCATCATTGGAGGGGAGAACTTGGATAGCTGCCAGTTTAGAGAAAAATGATGTAATTGCATTTATGCTACCTGATAATCTATTGAGTTGTCTATAGATTTTTGCTTAATCTTGTCAGATTTCTAAGACTGGACTTGATGCTCTTCTTTTTCTGGAGGTGTTGGAGGTTATACTCAGAACTTCTTCATTGATTGATCTGTTATTCCTTTTATCTTGTGATTCACAGTCTGCTTCATATGTGTGGTAGTAGTAACTGTTATCTTCAAGATATTTTATATGCTTGTTCATGTTAATAAGTTCAGATTTAATATTCTTAATCTCCTGTTTTATTTCTTTGATAACTGATAGAATGTTGTGCAGTGTGATGTTCTGAACATTGTTGTTAAGGTGTTTAATAGAATCTGTTGCCTTTATATTGATAGGATTTGTAGTAGTGTTTCTTTGCTTTACAATTTCAGTGAAGAAAGATTTGATGTAATCTCTTTGTAGGATTTGTTTCTGTAAGTTGATAAAGTATCCACTGGATTTGTATCTGTTATAAAGATATCCAAATTTCTTGGTATTTTCTTGTTTTTTAATTTGTAAATGTTGTTGCCTGTTTTGAATCAGACAATCTTTGATTATGTGTTTAGTGCTGGAGCAGAGATTGAATGCTTTAGTGTCTGAAACAATCCAAGTGAGTTTGATGTTACCAAGTTTTGCAGGAAAGGTCTTGGTAACTTCTAGAAGTTCGTCTGTTTTGAAGCTAAGGATAGCAAATCTTTTTTATTGGTATTGAGAAGTTCTTGGAATATAACATATTTGGGCTTTAGTTTGATCAATTATTTCTTTAAGGTCAAAGCCTGTAGTACTTGAGAGAAGGTTGGCTAGTTTGATTGTGTATTTGTCTCATTTTGTTTTGACTTGATAGGTATTAAAGAAGGTGTAGATGTGAATAAGGTCTCTTTTGAAAGGGATTGCCCATCTGACTTGGATTTTTTTGTAATCTTCTTGATTTTTGTATTCTACTGTGGCTATTTGTTACATGCTGATTGTTTGCATTTTGAAAGATTGAATTTCTCTAAATTTAGTAAAGGTTGTGTACACTTCATTGTGTGTGACATTAAGTGGAATATCCCATACTCAGATGCTTTTGTTTTTGGCTGCAATGCTATCATATATGGGTGAGCTGTCATGTGAATGGTAATGTTATCATAGATTGTGAGATTTTCAGCTTTATTTGTATCTTTTTCATCCCCAAATAAAGCAGTGATCAGTTTTGCATTTGCAGATTATCAATCTTGATATGTAAAAAGAAATGGAATTTGGCAAGGTGTTTTGCTAAATTTCAGATTTTACTCTGGTTGTTTCTACCAGGAATCTCCTTAATGGGAATTGTTTGTTTAAATTTTTTTCTCCCATATTCAACTTGTCAGTCAATTAAAAGTGGTCTTGCAGTGGGCTTCCTATCATTTATTTTGTTTTTTTCCTTGTCATGATGTTGAGTTTGATGCTATGTTTCTTCATACTAATCGATTTCAGAGTTTGTTTCAAAGTAAAAATCTCTAGAAGTGGAGGAAGTGCTATTTTGATCATTTGTATTATCATATTCAATATTAGATATTCTGTTTGAAGTTGACCAGTGTCTGTTTGTTTTGCTGGAATATATGTAATGTTATTAGTAGTAGCTGGGAAGATAGCTTCTACTCATTTTTCCTCTGTTTCTTGAATTTTTATTGCAAAGTTTTGCTAGTTTTGAGCGTAACTTCTTATATTACTTGAAACTGTGTTTGTGTTATGTTATTGTTGTTGGGTCATTCTATATTGTGCTTGAGTTTTGGATAGTATGGTGACTTGGAAAACTCTTTATAAAGCCAGAGAAAAAAAAAGAAGAAAATTGCCTTAAAAGAAAATTTTCTAGAAAAAAAGGATCTATGGGAAAGAGTTTTTATTTTGAATTTAATTAATTTATTTTTTTTTGCCCTCTGTAAGGCTAGTTACTGTATGTATGCTTTATTAAACATTTGTAAGCTGTATATATAATATGAGATGCTAAAGCTAATTCTTTAACTAACTCACTTGTCCGGGTTGTTTTACCCTTCTAAGTGCAACTTTGGAAGTAATTTATCACTCCGTTAGGAGTTCGGGTAAACACCCTTCCAACTTCTAACATCATTGTCTGCAGATCACTACTGCAGATCACTTTTCCAAGTTCTGCCAGAGATTAAAACCCAACCATTTTATCCCATACTTTACTTCATCTCGCAGGACCTGTTTGAACATTGTATTTTCTAATTCTTCTTCCTTTAATGGTACTTGATATAACTGATTTTCCAATACCTTGGTCCTGTTTCTTTGCCTCTGTAGATGTGTCAACCTTTTGATTTTGTCACCTCTATTGATTTCTAATCTTTATTCCCACTTTATCTCCTTTTCACATCTGACATTCTAAATTTTCTTTTTGAAATGGTTGTGTGTTTTTTTCTGCATCTTTATTATCCACTTTTTTGCTTCTTTACCGATTCTTTTTCTATAGCACATTGAGTCTGCTATCTTATCCATTAGTTCCTTTTCAATTAGTCCTATGCAGAAGCTAAGAATATCCTGATCAGTGTTTGAAATCCTTTTTACCAGTTGAGCTATCTTCTTATCCATTTCTCCTCTTTTCATTCTGTCATCAACTACTAGACTTATTTCTTTTTCTTCTGACTTCTTTTTTCTACCTGCCAGAAGTTTGTTGAAATCTTGCATCATATTTTCTATGCCCTTCTGCTAGATTTTTTGCCACTGAGTTTTATATACTGGACATTCTAACAAGTGTTCTATTGTCTCTTCTTGCTATCCACATACAAGACATTTTACTTGCTTATATAAGTCTGGTCTTCTTGTGGCTAGCTTTATTAATGTGGATAGCTCATCATTGATCATCTTGACGAGAAAGCTTTTTTTTTGTGATTCTTTGAAAGAAGTATTCCATGAGTACCTATTATTCATTTGTTCCCAAACAAGGTCCCATGTATGCCTATGCTGGTCTTGAATTTGATGACCCCACTTTTTGTTTATTCTATTTTGGGCTGTCCATTGATGCGTCATTATTTTGGCATTGGTTTTTTTAACAAAATGTCTTATTGGAACATCCAGCACTATGTCTTGCCATTTGATTTCAGTAATAATCTTAGGTGAGTCCAGATTTTGCCATTCCATTGTTGAGAACTTTAACACTTTTTTGACTAGAATGTCCGCTTTCTCATTATATTGAATATTGGAGTGTGCTTTAATATTGATAAGATTTAAATCTAATCTTTTTTTCTTTACCAGGCTTAACATTCATACCCATAAGGACCAATTTTGTTCCTTTAGCCATCTTTTATGAATTTTTTTAGAATCCTTCTTTTCTATAGTTTTTTATTTGGAGATACAGGCTTGACTGTCAGTATCGATCTTGACCTTGCTATTAACTGATACTACTAGTAGTATGGTAACTATCACTACTAGTTCTGCTCTTGTGAACAAAGGTCAATCAGCTACTCCTGTTTGGAATTTGCTTTCTTTTCCTGCTTCTCCAATTTGTATCCATGCTGCACCCATCTTCATATTTTCACTTCCGTGATCAACAAGGAATCCATCAGAGTAAAAGATCATTGTGTTATTACTATTATCCCTCTTGTTATGCTTGAGTATTTCAATTAGATGGATTTGATATACACCTTTTTTGATGTTCTCTTTAATAAGCTTCTCCTTCCAGTTCTCTATCTCTACTTCTTTCAGTTGTCTTCTATCACTTTGTGTAATCACTAGGTCTATATAAATTGTTCTACTTATTGATTCCTCTAGTACTACCTTGAAACAAGGGATTTCTAAAAGTTGAGTTCTTCTTGTGGATTTCCTGGTATTAAGGTAAGAAACTATATATGTTTGCTTTAAGTTTGATTCTATTATGCATCAGTTTTCAGTCCTGATCTCTTCTGAACACTCCTGACATTGTATCAGGTTTGATCCTAAGTTTTCCTTGGAGCTGTCACATTTGAAATGATCTATTTTAATATATCTTTTATTGTCACCTAGAATCAACTTTCCCCAAACAAGTTGTTGTTGCTGATTTTTGTTCTTGGTGACTATCCAAAGTTTTTGCCTTTTATCAAGATTAAGATTGAGTATGAAATATTCTGGACTCCACTTTAACCAATCTTCTTTCCAAGTTCTTATGAGTTGTTCTAGCTTGTTTCCTCATATCTTTCTTGTTATTGACAAGTACCATTCTGGAATAGGTCCCTTACTTGTCTTTTGTAGGAGTTGAAGCATTTGTCAATCCAATACTTCTCTAGTTTCATAGTTGATAAGCTGATCTGTATATATCAACTTATTGTATTTAAGTGATGAAATGACTTTACTGTATTTTTTTGTTGTCAGGTGATCTTTATTTGGACTATTTCCGATACTCCAATTAAAGATATCATTTCACTTCCAACTATAGAAAGTTACCTCCATATCTTTGGTCAGTTTCAGCACTTGTAATGTGAAGTTGCCTTTTCCCAGAAGATGGTTTAGTGAATTACATATGAGCAAGTTGAGAGGTTCCTAGTACTTAATCTGTGATTGCTTTAAT
>CAJVPT010000042.1:0-51540 GCA_910592055.1 Acaulospora colombiana
TTTTATACTTCTTTGCTAATAAAGTCTTAATACTTTCATTAAAACAACTTGAAGTATGACTTCAAAAGTCGCTTCTATCTTTTCTCTTTTGTTTACAAACCTTTTTATTCAAAAACTTAACTTTAAATAATCAAGAAAAGTCAAGTAATACCTTTGATATCAATGGCAAGAAAGTTTTCAAAGAAAGAAGAACTGATTGTGAAGTACTTGAAGGCTTATTTAATCTTTGAAGCGAGAGGTATATAAAGGTTTTTGATGATAAAAGGGCTTATTTTTCTCCTTCCAGTCATTTGTGGATCTCTTAGAGCTATTATTTTCATGGTTTTTTGAAGAATTTTGCCTACTTCAGTTTGACCTTGAATTTTTGGTAACACAAATCCTCACTAAAAATAATTGGCTAACATGAAATACATAAGTTTTTAAAATGTCAACAAGCTCCTATTGGGCATATTCACATATTTTGATAATATTATTGATAATTGGAAAGAAGATTCTAGAAATGTTTGCTCAAAAAAGTTTAAGTCCTTCAATGAAAACTTCCATGATATCAAAAGATCAAGTGATGGGTAATGTGAATTGCAAACTCCCATCTCTTATCTAAATTTCTCAAGCAGTGATAAAGCTTTAATGGAAAAAAGCTAAGGTCTAAATACTTTTCTTGAGATATCCCAATCTGATGCTTATTTAAATAAAAGATCAGTTGGATTGACTTGTCCAATATCACAGATAGTGAAAAAGAAGATTTCTTCTGAGGTTCAAGTGAAGCAAGAAGACTATCCCAATTAGGCAAATCTCTTTTGAGAAGAGGTTGTTTTTATTTTTGGATTTTTTGGTGAGCCTTGAAATGTTCCCTTTCTCCAATCATTTTTTTCCTTTCTTCTTTTTAATTTAGCAATTCATTGATTTTCAGGCAATTAATAGTGACAAATTATTGACAATGATCCTGGTAGATAAAGATTATTAGCAATTTATTAGAGAAGTGAAATATTGTTTTCAAAATCTGACTTAGAGTACTTTTATATAAAGATAAGTTAGTCACTTTATGAAAGTTTATAAAATATTAGAAAAAATAAAAACTTTATAAAAATATAAAAAAAATTAAAAAAAAAAAAAAAAAAAAAAAAAAAAAAATATATATATATATATATATATATTATATATTACATTATAGTTTGTATTATTCATAATTTATAAATATAACACTAATTCAAAAAAATTCGAGCATAAATTTATCAATTTTTTTACTTTATTGCTGATAAATAGTTGTTGAATTTTTTAATAAATAGTTAATAAATCTTTAATAAATAATTTAATGAATAGGTACTGAATTTTTAACAAATTGTTAATAAATTTTTAATGAATAGTTTTGATAAATAGTTGATAAATAGTTGACAAATAGTTGACAAATTATTAATAATTAATACTAAATTTTTATTGAATTGTTAATAAATAATTTTGTGATAAACTTTTAATGAATTTTTGTCAAATTGTTAATGAATTATTTGACAAATTATTAATGAATTATATGCTAAATTGTTAATGAATTTTTTGATAAATTGTTAATATACTAATTTTTGTAATATTTGTAGCTAAATTATATAATTATTGATTTATTTATATTATTTTTTTTCTGAATTGTTTATTTTTTGTCAAATATTACATAAATAATAGTATAATAAATAATATTTTTTTAATTAGTGTCAGAAAGTGAAAAACAAATTAGAGAAAGTACAAGAATGAGCAAAATTTAAGAGTAGTTAGATTAAAAGAAAAAAACAAAAGATCTTAAAAAATATTTGACAAGGTAAAATGAATTAATTAATTGTAAAAGAGACAAGTAAAATCTTTAAAGAAAAAAGAAAAGCAAGTAGAAAACAATAAAAAGAAAAATAATGAATAATTTAAGCAATTGATTTTGTAATTTTTTAATAAATTGAATAAAATTTGTTAAACTTTTTGAATATTAATTGAATTTTAATACTGTATTTGTAACTTTTACTGAATTTTTTGTTATATAATAGTAATTTTTTTATAAAATTTTTTATTACAATATCATTTTTTTTATCAAATTTTTTATCACAGTAATTTTTTTACAGAATTTTTTATCACAATATCAAATTTTTATCAATTTTTTGTTGTAATATCAATTTTTTTGCTAAATTTTTTGCCATAATATCAATTTTTTTGTCAAATTTTTTATTACAATATGTAAAAAAAAAAATTTTTTTTTGTTATAGAATAAGTGATATTATATTAAGTTTTGTAGAAATATTTATAATTTCTTAAATAGTTTAATTGAGATTTGTTAATACCTATGATTTTAAAAGCATTTTTGAATTAAGTAGGATGTTAATAATAATTTTATAGATATTTTTTGATTAAAATAATTTGATTATAATATACATAGAATTCTTATCAAGATTAAACTTAAAAATTTTTAATATTCATAATTAGTTTATTGGATTTGTATTTTAATTAATTATTATGGATATTGCTACTGAAATAATATATATACTAAGTTAATTTCAAATTGAATTAATAAAAAAAAAAAAAAAAATCAAATGTAAGTTTAATTATTTGATTATTATCAATATTTGATTATTTTTAAATATTTATAATTATAATTCATAATGTTTTTTATATTTCTAAAATTTAAAGGATGTAAAATAACAATAGCTTGGTACAAGATACAGTATATACAATATATTGTATACATTATATACTATGCAGGCTACAATTTAATAATAATTATCTCTTTTGCGGATTGAAAATCATAATAATATCTAATCCTATTAAACTTGACAATTGATTTTTTTTTATTAATAATCAATTACGTATTCACGGTACACACACAACGTCCGTACACCTCACCTTTTCATTTAATCATCGATGCCCCAATATAAAAAATAAGCGCATTGTAATAAGTTACCGTTTACAGGCAGGGCAAAGATTCGATTCTTGGATTTAGATCTTAACCACATAAATAAGTCACGCGACGCCGCAACATCATTTTCGACCAATCACACGGATGAATTGGGAAACGTTTGAAAAAGGAATTTAATGAGTAAATAAAAGGATAAATTGACATTAACGGATTGCGATAAAAGGATGGTAAATATTTGATTAAATAAACAAGAGGACAAACCGAATACCAGATCTAAATCAAGACTATTTTATACCAAAGATGTGCGTCTTCTCCGAAATGTTGACACGTACGTATGTACTGTTCGCATGCAAGAGATGTTTATTTTTGACAATATCAAGCACCCACTCGAGTATTGAGTGTGTGTACACCCATTTTTCGTGCTATTTGTTTTGACGATTCGTGCCTACCATTTGGCGGCAAAAAAAAATTGTCGGAAGGTACGGAATGCGATGATGCTAAGTCCATCGAGATTGCTTCGACAGTCTTTTTCGGAGAATTGAAACTCTAAATGAAATTCCCCTTAGAATATTTAAACTCGACGTTTTTCGGAGTTATGTAATAGATGTTTAACGCTACTTACCATTGTTCTTGGATCAAAATTACATCAGTCGAAATAGGGTCTCGCGTGGCGTGTTCATGATACTAAGGGGTATCGTTGTGTGTAATAGTAATGATCGACAGGAACTCATAAACACAATTACAATGTATCCAATATCGGTATTGTGCAAATGAGTTTTCGGGGTCACAAGGAAATATAACAATGATGCGTAAAAGGAGATTCCAATTGATTGAATTGGTTTGCGTACTTTCATACGTAAGACTGCACTTAACATCGATAATAATTCAATAGGATCATTTTTATTCTCATTGTTCCCAGTTTGTGTCGTCTGTCCCATTAATTCCCTATTTAGTGTTTCGTCTGTGAGGAAATTTTCATGAATGAGTCAAAAATTGTCTTTATTGGCGAATTCCGTATTCTTTTCTCCGAATGGCATCAGGACTAAGACTTATCGATTCGGGCGGTGATTTTGTGCCATGTTTTGTGTGGTAGGATTCAATGTTACTTCAACAAGAGAGAGAAGGAAAGAAAGAAAGAAAGAAAGAAAAAAAAAAAACAAAAACGATCGATATGTGATGTATGCGATAATAATGACTACTTGCATTGAATATTATGATCCTCATAAAAACGTGTGCGATCTTTTGTTTTCAACATTCTTTCTCTCTATCTTCATATGATGGAGATTACGTATGTGCGCGCGCGCTTTAATTAGTTGTTTAACATATTAGAAATTTGCATCAATTTTATTCGTTCCCCGTTTTAGATCTACGTGCGTACCACCATCCGACTTTTTGATTATTAAATTGTTATATTTAGCACAAGCATCGGATCATTTGATCGGAGTAGGTATTACTGTATGTTCCGTTCTTTCATGAAATTGTCTATTTCCTTCCTTCTTTTTCATAATCAGGACTCGGTTCATTGTTTCTTTTTTGGCGTCTAACCATCATACGTACCAACGCAGCGCATGTTTTTCTTATCCTTTCATTTAAAAACCTTCCCAATAAATCACCAAATCACTTTGCCCTCATCATCAAATCACCTTTATGCATCAAGTAGCGAAATGGATACATATTATCAAGTTGTAGTACAGGTTTTTCTTTGGATACGTACGGTGTGCGAACCTCGTGACTTATTATAGGTGCGTTACGTATGTACGCCAGTTTCAAGGCCCGGAAAGGAAAGCCAATTCAATATCTCATTAATCGTCGATATACATCGCACGCCCGTACTTATCAGGATTTGATGTGATTCTTCGGGAAAATCACATAACTTCTATGCATGCTTTTTTTTTTTTTTTTTTTTTAATCTCATACGTTTTAGCGTCTAGCAAGCAACACAACTCGTTTTTTCCATCATCGGCAAATGATTTATCAACAATAAGTTTATGTGGTTGGGTTAATTATGATTCATCATAGTACATCTACATAACACAATTTTATTTATTTATTTTTATCTTTTCCACCTAAACGACAGACAAGCAATCTTTATATTGGTGTTGTTGACAAGTTGGACCAGCTAGACTGTGACTTGCTCCACGCTTCTATGTTACCTATTCCATGTACATAAAGAGGACAATCTAAATTTTTAATTTTTTTCTCCGTACACTTTTTCACATCTAACTTGGAGAAAAAAAAAAAACCACACCCGTCCGTTTAAAGAATTTTTTTTTTTTTTTATTATCATTTAATTTAATATAACGAAAGGATTTAGCCAAAAATTCGTATTACCAATAGCTCCAAAAACAAAACAACAACAAATAAACCGGCAGCACAAACCACAAAAGAAAACACTATATAACGTAGATTCTTGGAAAAAAAAAAAAAAAGAAAAAAAAATTCTCTACGACGAAGCTTGTCGAATTTTTTCATTTCACTTCTTTTAAAAAAAAAAAAAAAACAAACCACCAACCAAAAACACTCCTTGTTTAGATTCGAAACTAATAGAAACAACTCGATAACTCTCTAGAGAATCGTATATTAAATAGATACGCACTGGAAAAGCGGAAAAGGATACCTTTAGGATACAAAACTCTTTGGGAACGGATTTGCTTGGAAGATATTCTTTTGAATGCTTGGTTATTCGGCTGAATTCCCTTGTACATACGTATAGACATTTAAGATAAAATATACATAGACATCGGTGTCCTGGCGAGACAGTTGTTACCTAGAGATAATAAATTCCTCTGAAACCAATCCAAACTCAGAACCTTCTCACTAAAAATCGGGTCTTAAAAAAAAAAAAATTTCTTCCCAAATCTCCGCAGATAGGTTCACCAAATGGATTTTCCGGATCACGTGTTACATCATATCCATGTTGCGGTGGTTGCGATGATATTGTCGAAAACCCATGGATACGGATTCGTTGCCGAGGACGATGATAAAGGTCAGTAAGATTTATTCTTCGATTGCCGGTGAATTTGCTTGGATATATATTTCAATTGTCAATTGTTGACGTCATATTAACCCGCAAACTATCTCTGTGCAAAAAAAAATCACCACCAGCCAATCCCCGAGAATTGCTGAAGAAACACAGAGAAGGAATGTCTGACGAGATGTGGACCATGTCCGAAAAACTTCACGGCATTCTCATAGAATGTTTGGGTACCGAAGACGCAGTGCTGAACTTCATAAATTGGTTTTTCGACGGGATTCGAAAAACCTTTAATATCACTACCACCGCCTCCTCCTCCAATACCTCACAAGTCTCCCTTAGTCGCAGTCCTTCTATGAGCAGTCAGCATGCCGTCGATTCCCTAAAACTTCCGGATACGTGTTTCCAATGTAGACGAAAATATACTTCCGGAAAATGGTGTCATAACTGTGAGTCCGGCCTCTTTGAATCAAACTTTAATACTTGGACCAGCGGTAACCTCGCTCTCGACCGCCTGATTCGTCAAACCCAACTCGATGCTTCCTCTCCTTCCTCTTTTCTTCGATGGATTCCGTTTTCACAATTAAACGATCTCAAGGAAATTGGTCATGGCGGATTCACCACGGTATACTCGGCGCGATGGCATCATGATTTGTTGGATGGAACTTTGCAACAGTGGGTGACAAACATGGAACAACAAATTATAATGGACTATGTGAAATGTCACGATGTTTTGATCGATGAAGCTGACTGGGATGCGATCGTTGGAAGGTTTTTGGGAAAGATGAGGGTGATCTTCGAAAGCAGGAAGATGCTAAAATGTAAACCTTTGGGGAGTGAGACCGCTTCTACTGTGTGTATGCGCTATTGGGAATTTTGTGAATTGAAATACTGTTCCATAATTTTTTATTGATCCGCGTGAATCTCATCTCGCTTTTTAGTCATCCTCAAGAAGGAATAGTCTGAAGGCCCGCAAACGAAACAGTATTGTTAAAATCAAAGGGTTATTCCGATCCCTATCAATGAATCGAAGTCGAAAGGTAACAACATCCCAATAATTCTTCCCGTATACCTTGTTTATTTCTCTCTTTTAATCAACTTTTCTCTCTTCCCCCAAAATTTGTTCCTTCTGACGCATAGCGATTCTCAACAAATTCGGTAGCAAGCAAGGTCAGCATTACAAGTTCACAAATCTCCGCGCCGATACAAAAGATAACGCGCGTGCCACCCACCACTTCTCCCATAAACAAGTCTGTCCAAAAGTTGGTCGTGCTTAGGAGGTTACACAACTCGTCCAATTTGTCCGCCGAATTTATCAATGAGGTAAATTTTTTTGAGGAGCTTGATGGAATGCCAAATCCTATTAAACCATCGAGTCCTCTTATAATTAATCCTCTCCAATTTTCCATCTAGCTCAAATCCTACTATCTCGTCACGAAAAAAGATGATCGCTTCGTCCCGCTTTACGGCATAACCCAAGACCCCGAGTCGAAAGACTATTACCTGGTGATGCAGTACGCGAATGATGGAAACCTAAATCGTTATCTCCGACACAACTACAATACCATAGATTGGTGGCAACGAATCATCATCCTCGGAGACATAGTGAAATCCCTGAAAGAGTTGCACGACAAAAACCTCGTCCATCACAATTTGCACAGTGGCAATGTATTACGTCATTTCGATCAGCCCAGCGGATCCGGGGTTGTAAGACGTGCGAGGGTTTTACTCACGGACGCGGGGTTGTTTTTCCCGGCCGGTGCCACTTTGAAACACGCGAGCAGTCTGGATTCTGAGATATCCGAAAAAGCTTCTGAAACTCCGATGCTCGTGAAGAACAAAGTGTTCGGAGTGATGCCTTATGTAGCGCCTGAAGTGTTGCGTGGTGGCGAATACACCAAAGCATCGGACATATATAGTTTGGGGATACTAATGTGGGAGATCACCTCCGGAAAGCGTCCGTACCTTGAGCGTCCATATGATCGAAAGTTGGCCCGGGAAATATCTGAAGGTCTCCGGCCGGAGATAGTGCAGGGTACACCGGATGTTTACAAAGAGTTGATGGAAATGTGTTGGGATGCCGATGCGAGCAAGAGGCCGAATATTGATCAAGTGATGAAGATGACGAGTTCGTGGCATCGAGCGCCAACGACCTCAAATACACCGAGGGGTACTTCCGGCAGTCCGACGGTCGGAATACGGCAGCACATAAACAATAGTTTCGAAATGTTTACCACCTCGAAGATGAAGAATCTCGAGACGTTCGCGGAGGCAGAGAAAGTTCGTCGACAGTTGTCAATAACAAGGCGCGTAACGGGCAATGAAAGTGGCAATGATGGAGATAGCGTGAGTGATGGTGGAGACGTTGGTGGTGGTAACAGTAACGTTGGTCCGCCAAGAAGAGTTCCGCCTGAGTCGCACATGGTGTCGCGAAGGTTGGATTTCGAGGATTTGCCGGCACCAAGGAATGTAACTAAGAAAGAAGTTTTGAGTCCTTTGACCATAACGAGAGACTCGAATGAGATGGTGAGAGATAGAGAGAATAACGAGGGAAGTCTGGAACGAAACTTTGTGCAAGGTAAATAAAAAGAATTTTTTATTTAAAAAGTTTTTCGCGGAAAACTATTGGTGGGTTTCGATTGTTTTCCTTTTTTTTTTTTTTTTCTCTCTCTCTCGTTTATCCATTTTCTTAATCGAAGGGGATTGCTTGAATTTTTAGAATGAATTTTATTTTTTAAGAAATAGGCTATGAAATAATCGGAGAGACAAGATTATTTATTTTATTCTATTTTTGTCATCAATCTAGCCACGCATCAGGGAAGCTTAAGTCTGGATTCTGCAGTTGGCATGTCGCCAATCAAGGATGAGTCTGACATTTGAAGATTTATTTTTGTAAAGGTGAGTCAGGCAGAAGCGTACATTCACGTTTAACAACACCAAATCCTAATAATTTGTCTCTCAACTTCCTTTAAAATAGAATCTTTGTAATTATTACTATTTGTCCCGTATATATATATATATATTTAGAAGATATTTAAGAAGAAAAAAAAACGATATCATTTCTCTAAAAAAAAAAAAACAATAGAAGTGTATTTTTTATTTTTATATTTATCGAGGGAAAAAAAGAACATTTTTTCACCCCCCCCCCAAAAAAAAGAATATATATATATATATAATAATAATGATAACAGTCAATAGATTGTTATAATAACTCTACGACGCATTTCTTTTTTCTTTTACACATCGCGAAAAAGAAACACCAAATAATTATATTTTATACTTAGAATTACTGTATATCTACAAAAAGGTAGTTTCTATATTTCGTAGAGCCTTTCGCGCTTTCATAAAACTTTATTTTTCTTTTGAAATTGTATTATATGACACAAGCACAATAAGTTCAGCGCGACGCGTCAACATCTCATTCTCGCACGAATATGCAAACCATTCATTCTCACACAATTAAGTAAAACCAACCATTATTCTTCACACACCATACCTCGGATTATTATTAACATGTAAAAAAATTATTAAATGAAAGAATGGTTTTTTTAAAAATAATGTTTTGATTGAATAAACTAAACAAAAAAAGGAAGAGAATTTTTGCTTAAAAAGTAAATTTTCGGCACTTACCGATTATATTCAGCATAAAATATTTTTTGAGGGGCATAAACGTATCATATAAATGAGAGCGATACGCATGATCTGATTTCTCCTATTTCAATGCTATGCTTGCAATACCCCGCTACCCGAGGTTCTTCCGCGCAAATCCATATCTAGATGATTTATCGATGTACTTATTATACCCAAATTGATTCTTAAAATATACACTGTGTGAACAAAAGTCTGCGTCCAAAATGATTGACGTATGGTGTATCAGGTTGCGAACTTTAAAGTAATAATTCTCTATAATCACCTAACAAATTCGGCGCAATACAAGTTCCATTTTATTTATTTAAAGTAAAAGCTATGCATCAATATCGTGTTGGGTAGCCATTTGCTTTAATAACGGCGGCGACTCTACGCGGCAAACAGTGGCCGGAAGCGGATTACCGGAAATTTACTATACAATATTATTTGTATTGCGCTTTTTTTAATTTGTTTTACATTTTATGTACCCGACATGGCTTACTACAAATAAGCGAATGAAGATATCTTGCTTATTCGTCTTTTAATATTTTGACTAATTTTCGTTTTGTAGATTGTACTGTCATGAATTGCTGAATCATGCATGCATGCATGATAATTCCAAAGATTTTCAATTGGGTTTAAATCAGGACTGCGAAGTCAATCTAAAATATTAAAAAGATTACATTATGAGTTGGATAAACGGATGCATGTTGACTGCATACAATCTCTATTCAATATCAAATTTTAATACAATTTAGCCTTGTAATTTTTAATCCAGGTTATAAAAAGATTTCCAAATTGTTTTGATCATAAGGTTGTTTCAAATTGACGACTAAAATTTTTTGTGGTATTTATTAAAAAATACCGAGTTCTTGTTGATAATATAGATCAAAGAATATTTATCATTGCACAAAAAAGAACTTGCTGAAAATCAAAAAATTTTAGTTAAAAACTTGAATAATATTAAGTAACTTGAAACTATATAAATATATAGTTTGTTGATAATATGAATTTCTTATTCTTGACTAAATTATTTATACAGTATATAATTTTTTTTAAAAAATATTCATATAAATAAATAAATATATCTATTTTAATCTATAATTATGTTATTATGACATGCTTTTATTGAAATATCAAATAAATATTCACAATATTACATTAATTATTTATATAACAGCTAATTTTATTTTTTATTTTTTTTTGCTCTCTGTCAGGCTAGTTACGTATGCTTTATTAAACATTTGTAAGCTGTATATATAATATGAGACGCTAAAGCTAATTCTTTAACTAACTCACTCGTCTAGGTTATTTTACCCTTCTAAGTGCAACTTTGGGAGTAATTTATCGCTCCATTAGGAGTTTGTGTGAACACCCTTCCAACTTCTAACATCATTACTTGCAGATCACTACTGCAGATCACTTTTCCAAGTTCTGACAGAGATTAAAACCCAACCATTTTATCCTATACTTTATCCTATCTCACAGGACCTGTTTGAGGATTGTATTTTTTACTTATTCTTCTTTTAGTGGTACTTGACATGACTGATTTTCCGGTACCTTAGTCCTGTTTCTTTGCCTTTGTAGGTATGTTGATCTTTTGATTTTGTCACCTCTGTTAATTTCTAATCTTCTTTCACACTCTATCATCTTTTCACATCTGACGTTTCAAATTTTTTTTCTGAAATGATTGCGTGTTTTCTTTTGTATCTTTATTATCCACTTTCTTACTTCTTTACTGATTCTTTTATATAGCACATTAAGTCTGCTATCTCATCTATTAGGTCCTTTTCTATTAGTCCCATATAGAAGCTAAGAATATCCCGACCAGTGTTTGAGATCCTTTCCACCAGTTGAACTATCTTCTTATCCATTTCTCCTCTTTCCATTCTGTTTTCAACTGCCAGACTTATTTCTTTTTCTTTTGACTCCTTTTTTCTATCTATCAAAAGTTTGTTGAAACCTTGCATCATATTCTCTGTATCCTTTTTCCAGATTTCACATCACTGAGTTTTATATGCTGGATATTCTAGCAAGTGTTCTATTGTCTCCTCTTGTTGTTCACATGCAAGACATTTTATTTGCTTATATAAGTCTAGTCTTTTTGTGGCTAGCTTTGTTAACGTGGGTAGCTTGTCATTGGTCATCTTGACAAGAAAGCTTTTTCTTCGTGATTTTTTGAAAGAGGTATTCCATATGTGCCCATTATCATTTGTTTCCAAACAAGGTCCCATATGTGCCTATGCTAGTCTTGAATTTGATGACTTCACTTTTTGTTTATTCTATTTTGAACTGTCCATTGATGCGTCATTATTTTGACATTAGTTTTTTTAACAAACTATCTTATTGGAACATTCAGCACTATATCTTGTTATTTAATTTCAGTAATAATCTTAGGTGAATCCAGATCTTTCCATTCTATTATTGGAAACTTTAATACTTCTTTGACTAAGATATCTGCTTCCTCATTATATTGAATATTGAAGTATACTTTAACCTTGATAAGGTTTAGATCTAATTCTTTTTTCTTTACCAGGCTCAACATTCGTACCCACAAGGACCAATTTTGTTCCTTTAGCCATCTTTTGTAGGTTTTGGGGGGATTCTCTTTTTTTATAGCTTTTCATTTGGAGATGCAGGCTTGGCTATCAGTGTGGATCTTGACCTTGCTATTAACTGGAACTACTAGTAGTATAATAACTATCACTACTAGTTCTGCTCTTGTGGATGAAGGTCAATCAGCTACCCCTGTTTGGAACTTGCTTTCTCTTCCTGCTTCTTCAATTTGTATCCATGTTGCACCCATCTTCATATTTTCACTTCCATGATCAACAAGGGATCCATCAGAGTAAAAAATCATTGTGTTATTGCTATTATCTCTTTTGTTACACCTAAGTATCTCAATCAGATGGATTTTATATGCACCTTCTTTAATGTTCTCTTTAATAAGCTTCTCCTACCAGTTCTCTATCTCTACTTCTTTCAGTTGCCTTCTATCATTTTGTGTAGTCACCAGATTTGTATAAATTGTTCTACTTATTGATCCCTCTAGTACTATCTTGGAACAAGGAATTTCTATAAGTTGAGCTCTCCTGTGGATTTCCTGGTATTAAGATAAGGAAACATATATGTTTACTTTATATTTGATTCTATTATACATCAGTTTTTAGTCTTTATCCCTTCTGGGTAGCCCTGGCATCACATCAGATTCGATCCTAAGTCTTCCTTGAAGCTGACACATTTGAAATTATCTATTTTAATGCATCTTTTATTGTCACCTAGAATCAACTTTCCTCAAACAAGTTGTTGTTGCTGATTATTGCTCTTGGTAACTACCCAAAGTTTTTGCCTTTTATCGAGATTAAAATTGAGTACAGGATATTCTGGACTCCACTTTAATCAATTTTCTTTCCAAGTTCTTATGAGTTGTTCTAGCTTATTTCCTTGCATCTTTCTTGTTATTGACAAGTACCATTCTGAAATAGGTTCCTTACTTGTCTTTTGTAGGAGTTGAAGCATTCATCAATCCAATACTTCTCTAGTTTCATGGTTGATAAGTTGATCCATATATATCAACTTATTGTGTTTGAGTGATGGAATGGCTTTACTATATTTTTTTGTTATCAGGTAATCTCTAATTGAACTATTTCCAGTACTCCAATTAAAGATATTATTTCATTTCCAGCTATGGAAAGTTACCTCCATATCTTTAATCAGTTTCAATAGTTATAATATGAAGTTGCCTTTTTTCAGAAGATAGTTTAGTGAATTATATGTGAGCAGGTTGAAAGATTCCCAGTACTTAATCTGTGATTACTTTAATCTGATGATTGTTGTGATTCCGGCTGGCCCTAAGTTATTTAATCTATTGCATAATCCCATTATCTGACTTTCTTTTTGCAGCATCCAAACACTCTTTAAATTGTAAATCTTGGGATGATGTACTATACTATTAGGTATGGATTGACATAGTGTGGCCTTATTTTTAAACAGTTTTCTATATGCCATTGTCAGGGTATTACACATTTTCCAGGATAATATACTATGTTGCATTCTGAATTCGATTCTAGTTATCAAGACTCTATTCAGAATGTAAAGTGCTTGTTTGTTGGTTAACTTTTTGTTCTTTAGGGACTTGATAACCATACTAATTTCTCTAAGCATCTGTTCTTTGAGTTCAATAGCAGATTTCTGATTATCTATCCAGATCTCTAGGAATCTTGTTTGTTTAGCTCTATCCAATTCTCTAACTACTTTTCTGTCAACCCCTGCTTGGACCTCTTCTAGATATTGGTTGGGATTGTTAATAGTAATTAATACTAATTTGTTATTATTAATTTGTGAGTCATCTACCCTATAAAAGATTTTTGCTTTTTCCAGAATCTTTTTCATATCCTCTTTGGATCTTGCTATCCATGTTGTATCATCCATGAATGCGATAGCTGCATATCTTGACTCTAACTTTCTTTTAGTGTTTCCCTTTAACTCTGAATTCCAAGCCACAGATATTTTGTAACCTTTTAATTCATTATTCTGAATCTTGCACAATAATGGATCATAGAATATTCTTCACATTAGTGGTGAGATGGTTTCTTCTTGATTAATTTCATCTCCTGCTGTGATTGTTTCAGTTAGATCTTTCTCAAATATGATCCTAAATTCTTGATTTTGAAATAGGCTTATTATAATTTAGATAAAACCTTCTGATATCTTGATTCTATTAATTGCCTTGATTAACATGTCCAGGCTAATAGTATTGTATACTTTTGCTGTATCCTGAAAAAGTATCCATACTCCTTTTTATTTTCTCTTGCTTCTTCACAAATATTGTTGAGAATTTGAATCGGTTCGGCTGTACTTTCTTCTGGTAATCTTGCATAATTAGGTTTTCTTAGGATATTGTTAGTCTTGCAGATATTTCCCAATCTATTTGTAAGGATTTTGGTAAAGCATTTTTGTGTGACCTCTAACAATACTATTGGTCTAGTGTTGAGAAGTTCACATCCCCATGGTTTTGGTTTTGCTATGGGGTATATGTGACTTTGCTTCCATCTCATTGGAGTAACTTTCCATCTTAGAAAGCAGTTAAGTATCTTTCTAAGATATTCCTTTCCTTCTTGACCCAGTCTTTTTAGCATTTTGTAACTGATTTGTGATCCCTCTAGAGCTTTGTTATTGAGAAGTCCTTGAAGTGTTTCATATATTTCTTCTTGGGAAATTGGCTCTAGTAGGTCTTTATACAACCTTTTATTAATATAGTCTTTAGGATTGTATTCTTCTTTCCAATCTTCTGTAAGGCTGTCAAAATTGATGTTTCATTTTTTAAATACCTTATAATGATATCTTCTTATTTCTTTTTCGATTTCTTTCTTCTTAGTAGTTATATATTCCTTTTCTCCATCTTTGACCTTGATCCTATCCAGTATTATTTTGACTTGCTCTCTGTCAGTCAAGGAGTTTACCATTCTCCTTTGATTGCTACGTAGATCATCACATCTCTATTTCAAGGCTTTTTTGATAGCATTTCTTATTTTTTTTGTCTCTATATTCTGACAAGCGAGTTTTAGGCCTTCTATTGCATCCTGTATATCCTTTTTTAATAGTTTCCATGGAATTTTAAAAATACTATATTGGATATAATAGTTTTCAATCTGGTGATTAGGACTGAAGGTAGTGTTGTGTTTCCTAATTGCTATGCTAAGGGCTTGCAATTTGATTGGGTTATGTATACTTTCTGCCTTCTTGAAGAGTGCGAATAGTTAAAGAGCCCTTCGATACTTGATGAATTCTGGTTTATGCCTATAATATTTGACTTGAGAAGCAATTAGCTTCTTGATCTTAAGCTTGTTATATGCTATCTTGCATATTTGTTCTTTAAATGTTTTTCAGATCTTGTTTGCTTAAGCTTCTCTTTCACCATTTTCAGGTTTTTTTTAAGCAGTGGATCCATTGTTGTTCTGAGTTTATGATTCAAGCTTTTACTGAATGCCTTTCACTGCTCAGGTGTTGATCCCTTTATATCAATTCTTTGTTCACTCTTTGTGGGAGACTTGTTTTAAATATCTCTTATGAAGAGGTTGGCATCATGCATTGTTAGAACAAGCATAGTATAATTACTTTCTGTTATTTCCTCCATACTTTGGTTGTCAAATCTGAGTATTGGATAGTTTGTAAGGCTTTGAGATATCCATATATAGTCAATCCGACTACTGCTAGTAATGTCCCATCTTGTTGGAGTTTTATCTTTTCCTTTTCATATAACCTGTATGTCAAGGAAGGACCATTGTACTTAAAAAGTTAAATAGCGGAATTTCTGAGTGCCAAGATAGTTTAAATTTAGCTCTAGATATTGATGCCCTGTTTTCTGCAAGGTTATATGCAGCATTAAAATCTTTTATTACTATTATATGAAAGCCTTGTCTAGTTTTTTCTTTAACGAAGCTTTGTACTCTCTTCTATACCTTTATGCTTCGTCGTTTGTCTGCAGAAATATAGATCTGGATAATACACATCTTGTTCCATTTCATGAGCATATTAACTGCTATCATATATCTTTATGCCTCTTCTACTGAAGCTACTTTTCTTTCCAGATCTTTTCTTATCAAGAGACTAACTTCTGCACCATATGGAATGTCTTTATTAGTACTATGAAAATGCTTGAAGGTCATTTGCTTTTGAAAGGCCCATTTTGCTTTTGTATTGGTTAGTTTTGTTTTGCATAGTCCCATTATTTCAATGTCTTGTTTCTGTATTTCTTCTATAAGACTATACTGGTTTGTACTATCAGTAATGCCTCTAATATTATGTGTCCCTATTCTAATTACTCTTTTTTGTATATCTTTCTCTTTTGTTTTTTCTACCTGTTGATCCTCTTCATTTCTCTCTAGAAATTTATCCTTTTCTATTTGCAGAAAAGTATCAAGATCTTAATTACTCTGTTGCTTCTTACTATTGTTCTTTTCTATTTGCCATGTTTTGCTCTTGTTTTGTGTTTTTGACTTGAAAATAGTGGCCTGACTTCTTTTTTTTTCTGTGATTGGACTGGTGTGCCCTTTTTAGGAGTGGTTAGCCCTCCTTTTGAGTGGGCCTTTCTCTAGTTTGTCTAGACATTTACTAAGCTTCTCTAATATTTTGTTTAGCTGGGCTATCTCTAACTCTTGCTTTAAAGTTGATCTTTGACTTCTTGTTTTCTGTCTTATTGTTTGCTTTTGATATTGCCTGATATCTAAAGCTTCATCATCTGCTTCTGATAAATATTGTGAAGCTTGGTATGGAACTTGATTTACTTCCTGATGTCTTTGCCTCCCTAGTGGCTCCCTATTGCTACCAGTTACTGGTGGTATAGACCTCATTGTACTTCTTCTATTTTCTAACTAACAATTGTTTCTTCTAAGTCTTACTGCCAGTATTACTTCTTTTTCAGTTGCCATGATATCTTTATCACTTTCTTTGTCTTCACTTGCTCTATCCTGGCTTCTACAATCTTGTTCCCTTGCTTCTTTAATCATTATATGTGTATCACCTGACCTGGCCAGATCAGCTGATACCTTGTGATAATAATGATTCTTTGTACTCCATCCTAGCCCTTGATTTTCGATCTTTATTTGATACTGGAGTGCCTCTCTTAGATCTTTTTCATTCTCAAAGTACACTACTGCGTAGTTTTCTGATACCAAAGTGATCTTGTTTTTTGATATATAAAAGGCCTTAGCTTTTGTATAGTTTAAGGCTTCTTCTATAGATTTTGTAGATAATCCATCAATATCATAAAGTCTCAAGAAGTATCTCTTTCTTTCTTTTAGAATTTGAGTGATTTCTTGATTATCTTGTTTCTTGTAAGCTATCACAGACTGTACTTAATTGGATTTTATCTTGATCACCCATTCCTTGTCTAAGTTGATATAATCTCGATACACATAAAGGTAAACTTTGAACAATTTTTGATGGAAAGATGTTCTATATTCATGAATATTGATAATCTCTCCAAATTCTTCTATTGTTTGTCTAATTACATGTTTGTCAAGCTTGTGATCTATATCTATTAATGTGATATATTTTGATCTATTTTTAGCCAATGGAAAACTTTCTGGCTTAAAGAACTTTTTGTTTTGAGCATATCTTTGGAAGGCTAGACATGTGTTCATATCTTTGTTTATTCTTCTAAGTGTAAAGTTCTCAGCTTTTTTTTTGTTAACAGCCTCCAGACATCTTTTTCTTCATCAAAGCCAAATGTAATTCAATGGTTGCCATTAATAAATTCCATTCTAAAGGGATTCATTTGCTTAAGTATTTTAAGAGCTCCTTTGAGATATGTAATTCCCTCTTCTCTATTTTCTCACGGCAACATGACTTGGAGTACTCCCACCTTGATTGATCCCTATTGTTTTATGAAGAATGGATTTACTGTTGTTCCTTGAACCCTGTTTCTTGTATTATAAGACATGCTATCTATAATATAGCTTCCCTACATGGTTTCTTTTAACACTTCCATTTCTATTTGTTCCACTACTTCTCTATCCTCCATTATGACTTCTTTAATGGAGTGCACTTTTTCAAGTTCTGTAGAAGTTGATTGAACTTCAATTGGAGTGCTTTCTGTCATAGACACTTCAACTTGATTAGAGCTTGATTTCTGTGTTACTGGTTTACTTGTCAACATGTTATACACCTTTTCTTCTAACATAGGTACTTCCAAATCTTCCTTTTTATCTTGTCCTTTTTTCCAGAAAGTGAGAATATATTGCCGCAACATATATTCTTTTGTCATCACCAATAGATCTATTTTCAATAGATTGGCAATAATATTATCTAGTATCAAGGGAACATATATTGCCTCAATAGGGATATGGGGTTGATCTCAGCTCATATTGTATTATTCTTGTTTCCCAAAGTACTTGCTAAGGATCTTGATGAGAAGCTATCTTTCCCAATACTTTCAATAGCTCCTTTTCTCTTCTTTCTAAGATCCTGATTATTGTTTGTTCTTTCGTTGACATGTTGTCACGTAATATATATAAAAATTTTTTAATATGTATTGTTATTATATAAGTGCCTTTTTAAACACATGATCAGATAAATACTGTTGTTTATTATTTTTCTGTTTGACATATATGGTAATAAGTTGTTATATTGGTATTAATAAGTCTATAATACGTGGCTTCTATGTGTTTACACGTCTGGTATTTGTTTATTAACACGTAACTGACTGTGATCAACTGTTGATCTTGCTTTAAATGACACATGCCAGTTGATCACACATGTTTTAGTTTGTTGATCTGTCACATTCTATTGTTTTGTTGTAGGTTGATCAGCTTGCTTTGATACATGTCAACTAGGTGAAAAGTTAACGTGTTTGTGTTCACGTGACATGAATTAATTGATCTGGAGTTGTTGTGCTGTTGCGATCCTTTTAGCTGTTTGACCAAAAAGACTTGTACATCCTCCTGGGTTTCAATTAGCTTTGAGGTTGTACTGATTTATCAGTTTAATCTATTGATTCTGAGACTTCTTTTAGTGCCTAGAAAGGTGTTAACCTGTACTGGTCTGGCTAAGAGCTTTGTGGAATTGAGGTTGGGTCTCAAGAAGCTTACTGTGAATTGGCTTGTTTTTGCTTTTTTTCCTTTCTAAAAGCAAAAAATGATCTAGAGATTTTTGTCTTTCAGGCTGAGTGAAACTTTTTTTCTGTTGTTATCAAGTAGATTTTGTTGCCTATAAGTGTATGGTTGTATTCTCTGAGGCTTTTTCTTGTGTGGAAGAGTTTTTGTGAATTTTTTCAAGAAAATTACCAAAAAAGAAAATTTTTTGAAAAAATGTGGATCAGCAGAAAGAGTTTTTTTAATAATATAATATAATATCATTATAATTATTTATATTTTTTATTTGTTTTCCTATATATATTAATAATTGCAAAAGAAACAAATGACAATATTAATTTTAGATGCACAACTTGTATAAAATCTATTATTATTCCAAAATTATTTTAACTTACTAGTTTCAAAATATTTATAACTTTTGGTGAATAATAGATCATTCTTCTGGAAATATTATAAGTGAGGCCAAATTTAATTTATATACTTATTAGAAGTATTATTTGATAAAACAATTTACTCTACTTTATATTATTATACTTAGTACCAAAATAAGCATATAATCCATTATAATTATTTATATTATATTGATATAATTTAAAATTATGTATTATAGTATTTATTGAGTATTTAGGATTATTAGACCTATTGATTTATCAACTTAATACATACTTATATTCAGATTCAATCTTTCTTTGATTTTGCATTTGTGTTCCTTTTATAAAAATAAATTAAAAAATATTTTGCTTATTGATTTTAAATATATTTTGTAAAAAATAAAACCCAAATACTCTATAAATAATGTTTATAAAATTGCAATAGAATGAAATGGTCTATGTCTCTCAAACAAATATATTAATCATAAAATACCATTATTGTGAAAATACATTAAAGATCATAAAGGAAAAATAAATTTTGAACATATTATAAAAGGCTATTGGTATTCATACTATATAGGCAATGCAAAACATACTCTTGTAAATGCTAGATAAATTGCACTAAAAAATGATGATTTATGTGTTTTAGAATTTTTTTTTTTTTTTTAATTAGTCATACTGACAGAGCTTTATTGATCGGTTATGAAGGAGTCATACAGAGTTATTTTTATAAGAGCGATTCTTATAACTAATCTATACTATCCTAAGCCGTTCAAACACCCTTAGATTTTACTCGATATGGATACCATCCTGTCAATTGCCTTGCTATGCCTAGATACTTCTGATGTTCCTAAGATCCACTAAGAGACTTCTATTTATATTCAAGGAGCTGTTGAGATTGTTCGATTCTAGGGGGCTTGTATACCTTATAGGAGTTGTGTTCCATAATTTGACATCTCTAACTGTACTTAGTTCTCAGAAGATTAGTTATCCAGTAATATTCTTCAGTTTCTATGCGGTCCTATCAAGTTTCTCGGTGACCATTGGTGAGCCAGATTGATGATTGTAGTCTTCCAATGACCATTTTTAACCACTCTTCAAATAGGTTTGCAGGGTTTCTCTTGGTTACTTCATAGCAGATTGCTCCTCCCAATGGTATGGTTACCTTGGTGATTGTTTCCAAATTTCTTCTCCTAAAATCTGCCCCTACAGTTTCCCATCGTGATTATTTAACTTCATCACTCCTCGTTGGCCACCCGCGAGGTCCAAACTCTGGTAGCCATTGGTGATAGCGATTAAAGATCTCCCAGTATGTGTCTGGCCCTTTATATTTTGCAGCTGGTTCGTACGACCAAAGTTTCTTAGACCTCCCATGAGATTGGAGTTTTTGAGAAGAGGTAAATTCCATATGAGGCTGATAGGATCCTGAGTCTTATCAATGTCTTTCTTGGCATTCTTGGTGTCTATACATATTCCAAGTGGTAGGATGTCATGGCTTGTTTTCCAGTGCTAAAACTGACTGGAACCTGTATGACCTGTTTTTATGATACCGTGGTTAGACGGTGGATTTCTATAGGTTATTTTTGTGTTCAAGCTTGTATGTGACTGATAAGTATGTATTCTTGTACAATGTAACCTATAATACAAATACTGTTCTGAAGTGGGATTGAACCAGTGACTTGCGAATGGTGACCTGGGAGCACACCCACTGCACTATTGACCCACAGGTTTTAGAAAAATATATTAATATCAATTTACCTTTATTATATAATTTTGCAATGAAAAAGTATAGTTATTTATACTGTAGTGTAAATACTCTTCAACAATTGTATAAGCATAGACTATATTTTTAGTCTTATATACTATCACACCATATACTATTCTCAATTTATGTAAGTATTTAGAAACTAAACTATATTATTATAAGAAACTATTGAACTATTTAACTTCTGGCTTTCCTAAATTATTTATATGTCTAGAAGATATAGCCTTTTGAATTCAAGTAAGTAATTTCTTAGCTCATTCTTGATTCTTATCTATAGATTTAAATTTTCTAGGAATACCTAATTGATTCTATTTTTCATATAACCTATCACATTAGAGTCTGTAATACATAAAGTTATAAGTTCTGCCAGATGGATACAAAGTATTATCATAATATCTGTGAGAGCTTATAAATTAGATAAAATAGTTGTATTATAACTATTCATTTTTTCTTTGACTAATTCTAATGTAAATTCATCTGAATAATTAATATAATTAATTTTAGCAATTTTTATGATATTTCTGTTGAATCTCATTTGTATATTTTGTAATATCAGTGAATTTTGTTGGTCTCAATTATTTCAGATAATGTATTAAGGTTTCTCAATTCTCTATAAAGACAAGAGAGATACAATGAACCAGCTTTGACATTTGATGCTGATAGGGCTAAGATATAAGCTTTAGCTCTTATATCTTTGATTTTAAGTTTATTTCATAAAATCTATTGTGCCATATCTTCAATAGTTTCTTTCTCTATTCCTTTTGAGAGTTGTTGGAAATTGCAATATTTATAGTTTTAGTTTTTCCACTTCTTTGATTGAGTATTAATATGTTTACTTGATTATTGCTAAATTTAAAATTATAAAAAAACGGATACTAAAGATGTAAAAAGGAAATTGCAATCAAGTTTGAAAAAAAATCTGAAACAAGAAATATGATAAGATAATTGAATGAAAATAGACACAAAAAATTAATAGAATAGATAAGACAAAAAAATCTCTATATATTTTAGGCCAGAAAATTATGTCCTCAAAAAGAAAAGAATCACTATTATAAAATAGAAATCTAGAAGATAAAAATCTTCAAAAAATCTTAAATAAAAGTAAATTATTGAATAAAATAATTGGATTTTAAATTCTATCAGAATATTATAAAATAATTTTAGTAGTAATATGTAGGCAATAAAGTTAGTAGTTGGAAGAATCTTTATCTAAACTATTAATGAAGTAATAAATTACTCCTGAAATTATACTTAGAGTTTTGATAAATTTTAAAATAGAAACAAATAAATTAAATAGAAATTTAACTTTAACAATACATTTTATAATATAAAAAATATAAACATTTAATACAGTATATATGCCTAACCCAATAAAGGATTTAAAAAAAAAACAAGATCTATTTACTTTACAAGTATTCAAAGAATTATTAAAAAAAATTAAAATAGAAACTATGATTTCAATAATTTAAACTATACTAGTACTAATTTTAATTTAAAGATATATAGTTATAAATAATAATAAATAATATTTTTAAAAATATTAGTTATAAATAAAAGTTTTAAATAAAATAAAATAAAAATTATATTTAAAAAATAAAAAAAAAAATTAATTCTCATATAAAAAATAATCTGATCAGATTTTCCATAGATATTTGTTAAATTTAGATTAAATAAAAACTTATTTGATTAGATTTAAATATAAATTTTAAAAAAAACTCTTCACTCATATTAAAATTTTGAAAATTTTCTTTTATTGTAATAATCCAAAATGTTAAAGAAAAAACATAATGCTTGCAACAAGTTTCCCTAACAAATATGTCAATAAGATCGACTAGGATAAGAGACTCAATAATTAGTTACACAAGTGATAGAATTATTATAGGCAGTAGCAAGATCTCCAAACTACTTTTGAAAATCAAACTAATAAGCAAGTACAACCCTTAACTAGCACAAAGAAGAACTGTATACCAATCAAAAAAAAAAAAACTATAGAAGAAATAAAGAAAAATCAAGTCAATACATACATAGAGCTAGTAAATATAGCGTTAAACAATAAAGATAACCAAAAGATGAAAATTGCAGAAACTACAGAACTAGCAGAGAAAATAATCAACAAAATCAGACCAACCTTATCAGAAAACTTTTTTTGACAAAGATCTTTGAAGATTTTTGGGTGTAAATCTCTAAAAGCACTTCGTTGTCATTAGAAATCTCCAGAGTGAAAATTTATATATAAAACTTCAGAGAATTTCAAATGTTTTAAATTATAATAAAATAATTTCACATTATTTTTAAAATATTTATTTTTAAAAATTTATTTATTAAGAATTACTTTTTTTACATATTTTTATTAATTATTTACATTTACATTACTCATTGTCAAAGTGGACCTTTCTATTTTTATATTTTCTAGTTTACAATTCTGGATCCTTTTCATCATTTTTTATTTTCTCCAGAGTATTTTGAAATTCAATATCCTTCTGCTCATACATTTCTTGATCTTCATCACTTGAATTGCCTTTCGTAAATCTGATTTTCTTTTTAATTTTTTTCTAAAATATTTTATTAATAAACAAATAACTCTATAATACTTTGAAGATTTTTAAAACTTATTGTATTTTTTTCTATTTTGTTTTTAATTAAGGCTTCATTAATTAAAATACTTTCATTATATAGATTTAGAATCATTTTATATATTGCAATAACAAATACAACTTATTCCTCTGAGACATCCTCTTTTGACTAAACTTTTTCAAGAATGCATGCCATTATGCTTTAGTTTTCCTCTCTAGAACAGACATGAAGATTTTTGAAGTACTCCTGGGTTTTTTGCGAATTTTTCCAGGCTGTAATTTCAGTAGTGATTGTATTTGTATTGATTGTATCCAGGGAGTTTTTGCTAAAGACTGAAAATATGGCATCCTAGATTTTCGAAGCTGTGGTTCCTTGAAGTGAGCTATGTTGTCTTACAAGTTATTAAATAAATAATATTATTAATAAATTTATTTATATTATTAATAATTGCAATAATTACTGCTTGATGAATATGCTTTTCATAATATGTTTTCTAATATTTTCTTGTGAGACCTTCAAAGAACTCTGAATGTTCTTGCTAAAAATATTTCTCTGTATGCTGACAAAAATTTTCAGGATTTATGTATATTTTTTCAAAAAAAACTTTTTTTGTGATACTCTTGACTATATACTATTATAGAATTTAAAATGTTATTGAAGTTTTACAAAGATTAAAAATTAAACCTTACCTTAATAAAATTCTGTTTAGTGATTAAATGTGACTCATGTAAATTTCATTTTCTAGACAGGTATCTTATTCTCAATAGCTTTTTGATATTTTAATAACTAATCAATTTTTTTATAAAGACTTTCATGGGATTTCAAAAGTTTCTGAATTATTATATTAGAAATAAAATATACAAATTAGTATTTATTTAAATAGTTTCATTGATTTTTAATATATCTAAAGATTCATCAAGCAACCTCCTAGTAGGTGAAAATTCTAGAAAATAACTGGGAGATCTTAATCACTTCCAGGACAGCTCTGTTTCTATCTCAGCTTAAGGTGTTGGTCTTTGTTCTTCAGCTTGACCCAAGGTATTGGAAGTACTCTTGGGCTTTTTGGAGGGCTTCGAAGTACTTCCTTATCATTTTACAGAGCTTAAACCCAAATTATTTATTGAAATATGTTATGCATTTATTTTTTTTTATTGGACATTAATAAAAAAGAAAGGATTTTAGAGACCTTATATAACACAAATCTCAAGAAGTTATATTATATTATAACCACATGTTACTTTTTATTACCTTTCGAAAATTACTTCATAGTTTTAAAAATAAAATAATATTAAAATTATATTAACAAAATTATAAAAACTTATAAATTAAATTTTTGATTGACCAAATTAATCAGTATTTTATTGATCAATTTTATTTTAATATATATATTATTACTTTGAATATTTTTGAAATTTTTTGAAATAAAAAATCTTCAAAGTTTTTTATTATTAAAATTAATGAAATTATTTTTGTTTTACAAATTTTCAAAAATTTTTAAAGTTTTTTGAAAAATTTTTAACAGATGAAGATCTCTGGAGATCTCCATCAAAAAAATTTCCTGATGCTCTTCCATGACAATAATCTCAATAGCAATAATGACAAGAGAAGGAAAGGAGAATCCTAAAAATTGTAATAATATTACTAACAACAACTTTAGTTATAACAGTAATCCAAAGCAAGCACCAGAGATAACAAAACAAAAAGGTCTTCAAAGAAAATATGACATGCTCTATCTAAAAAAGGTATTCATTGGTTTAAAAAAAGTGACTGGTACCTTAACTGAAGAGAAAATCAACTACATTTATAACAATCTGAGATACTTGGCAATCCTGAAACATATATGTACAGAGTTTCTCATTGATACACTAACAATCACAGTTATTTTTGCCAACTACTATGAGACTATAGCTACATGTGAAACAGAAATTACTAGCAATAAAAAAGTCAAATTTAGACTAGTACCACAAATTTGCATCCAAGAAAGTAAAGCCTGATTCATCAGGATCTAAGATATTTTAAACCACTACACAAAAAAGGAAATCACCAGCTTGTTTGAAAACAAAACAGTAATTGAACATATTATATTACAATAAGCAAGCATTATTCAATCTGGAACAGTACAGTTTAGTTCAAGGGAAGTTTTCAAAAAATATGGCCAGACATGGTTTCTCTACAAGGATAACTTTTGTATGCATATATATCCAATAATTAAAACCCATATAATAAAGAAGAAGAAAAAATAATATAGTGCAAAGCTTGTCAACTTATTACAAGGAATTATTACAAGAAAACTGCAAGTAATTATTAATCAAACACACATACAGGCTTGTTATATTTACCTCAATCATCTCAATTAGAACAAATGATTCATTATTTTATATTATAGGAATATCCAAGACTTAGATAAAACAAGGATATCATACTCTAACTGGAAGATATGGAATTGATCTGGATGACAAAAACAATGAAACTCTGCTTCAGTTGTGAAGCCCAAGAGCATTATATTGATATCAAAACTATAGAAAAAAAGGAGTTAGTATGAAAAGATAGAATCAACAAACTAGGTTAGCCATAATTTCCACTTCCACAAAAAAAAAGACTCCACTTGACAAAACAAGACAATCAATCCAATACTGCAAACATAACCAATACAAAATAGATCTATGCCAGTATTGCAAAAGAACTCTATCATCAATTTATACAAAGATAATATTAGAAACTCTCAGATAGTTTCAAGTAGATATAAATACAATTAAGTATCAAGTTTATATTCTAAACAGAAAGATAATAACAATCGAAACAGGTCTCTTTATCAAAGCAAAGGGACTAACCATTACTGACTCTTTTTTAAGTAACAGTTCACCCCAATAATGTCAAGCTTTAGGATTCTATTACTAAATGGAATGGATATTAGACAATAACAAGAGATACTAAATTGAAGAATTAGCCAAATGTAATTTATAATAGATTTTATTATGAAAGAAATGATGAACTGCCTGGAATTACTTATCAAAATATTAGGTACAATATAATCAATTTCTCAGTTTCTGCATAACAACTATGATTAGCAACTATATAGAGAATAGTACTTGTATAAGCAAGAAACTAAAGAAAGTAAGTTAAATAAAGGTCAAAACTAGTGAAAAATGGAAATAATAAACGTTAAAGAAATCAAGAATAAAGCAAATAGATTAGCATTAATAGAATATTGTCAAGAAACTCAAATTAATATCTTGGAAATAACAGAAACTTGATTGATAGAAAATTAAAATTATGAGACATAGAGTACAGATATCAAATATGGACAACAAAATCAACATATCAAAGATATGGAGCAGGAGTAACTATAGCAATAAAAAGAAGTAGTTCACATATACCTACAATATAAAAAAATGCAACAATCACAGTTTGCTATTAGATATAACCTTTAGAGAGAAAATTCAATACAAAATAATAACTATTCAACTTAGCAAATGAAACTGAAAAACAAATAAAGTTAAACTCAAATAATAGTGCAAAGAAAAAATTGATGAGGTGAAAGAAAAAAATACATTCATAATAGTAATGGGGATCTCAATAAAATGACAAATGAAAATCTGAATCATACAGTAGTGAAGATGTGAGGAATCAAACTACAATATATAATCAATATACTAATAACCTTCGACCTTATAGACATATATAGAAATATTTACTTATCAACAAGAAGCTTCACATACAACAAATTGAAGTTAAAATATGGAAGCAAACTAGATTACATTTGAATATTAAGCTTTCTGCTCTAAAGATGGGTCCCTAAAGGAGAAGTCAAGGACAAAAGTCAAATGTCCCTCACTAGGAAACTTTAAAATTTTTAAATTAATAACTATTTAAAAACTATCAACAATTGTTCTCTATTATTCAAATCATTGATTTATATTATAGCATTTCCTGACTTTTGTTCCTATTAAAGTGAAGAGCTATAAATTTTGTCCCTCAAAAAGAAACATAAGTGATCTGTGAAATTTTATATGCTAAATATTTTAGGGATCCATCAATATTCTGCTCCATATGTTATCAACATATACTATATAGTAGTAGAAACAGTAATAAAAAATGGTCACAAGATAGTAATGCACAATTCAATATACTACATATGTCTTGGTCTAAATTGGTAAATAGGAATAACAATAAGTAAAACTAGATCAACTATGCCAACTCAAACTCCAAACAATGGATCAAATTCTCAAGAAAAATAAACAAAAGTGCAAGGGAGATACAAAAAAAAACTTAAAAACAGTAGAAAAAATATGATAGCATTTCAAGGAAACAATAATCACAATGGCAAGAATAATACTTAAAAAAAAAGATGCAGAATAAATACTGAAACCATTTACAAGTTCAAATATAAAAAATCAATATAAAAGCAACTCAAATTAGATAGAATATACAGACACTGCCAAGCATAGCTTGTAGAGCTAGATATAAAGTCAAAAACAAAAAGAGCTCTTATTGAGGAGGAAGTAAATAAGATTAATATATTGACTCCATTTCTAATAACACTACTCCTCTTTCAGGAGGATACAATATAGAACAGAAAAGTTTTATATGAATGGTTGTTAGAAGTCAAGAAGATCTAAAAAGCTGAAAACACAATTATAAAGATCAAAATGAAACAAGTAAAGGAAAGGACAATTCAGAAACAAATGGAACAGAAATACAAATATCTAGAAGAACAGTCATGGAAGATAATTAACAATATACTAGATCCTCAATTAAGAGTGATTAATACATAGAGACTGATCGAAAAGAAGTAGGAGAATAAGATAGATATAATAATAAACCCAGAAGTAATCAAAGACAAGATTAAAGAATACTATCAGGAGTAGACAAGACTGAGACAAATATTAGATATAGAAAAATATCTATATTGATGACAACAGTATAAACCCAAGAAAGATATTGAGAAGTGTTGGTTTGATAGAATGTTGACAAAAATTGAAATGTTAGAAATAAGCAATACAATCAAAAAGAAAAGGAAGTTCAGTGCACCAAACCTATCAAAAATACCTTATATGCTACTTAAAAATCTAGAAAAAGAGAGACTAGAACTGCTAAAAGAATTTTTCAACAAGATTCTAAGTACTAGTAATATTCAAAGAACTGGAGAAAAAAGAATATACTGTATATCAAATTCTCAAACCCAAAGACTAGTTAGATTATATTAAAATAACATAGTCTATTACCAATCTAGAGACAACTAAAAAAGTTTTTATGAGTATCATAATAGGAAGAATAACAGAAATATATAATAGATACAGGATACTATGCATCAACAACTGGATATGACTTTCAGGAAAAAGTACTTAAAAACTGATCCATATCCTGAACAATATTATAGAAGAAGTCAGAAAGTTTTAAAAGGAGACCTGGATTTTCAGCCAAAACATTAGTAAAGCATTTGACTCTATCAATAGAGATATAATGATCTGAGTTCTCAAAAGAATTCATATATCAGAAAGAATAATAAAAATCTTGAACAACATACTGGCTGATAGGAATAATAGGGTAATCACAGCATATAGACTTACTGAAGAATGTTCCATACTTAACAGAATCAATCAAGATAATACCATTTCTTTACTGTTATGAAGAATCTTCTATAATCTTCTGTTGCAAGAGATTGAGGATATACAAGATACATGATAGAAGCAAAGGTACTACTAGATCTCACATCACCAAACTGGAAGTAAATGACAAGTATGCAAGTAAAGAAGGCAAACATTATAGCAATTGTATATATGAATAACATCACTTGATTTGCAAGTAGTCAAGTTAATATGCAAGCTATTATAGACAAAGTAGAAGAATTCCTAAAGATAAGTGACATACAAGTTAATAGTAAGAAATTCTCACTGGTTTGCATCAATGTAAGCAAAGAATACTGGGAGAAGGGGATTATACTAAACAGAACATAGGTAAAACTATTCTAGAGTAATGAAGCAACAAGGATTCTGAAAGTATAGATTTCAGAAAATGGAAAGAAAGCTTATCAGAAATATATTATTAGAGAAAAGATAGAGACAATTATCAAAATCCCAATATGGAAAAAGATCACAAATAAACAAATGAAATATATTATTAATTATATTCTTTTTTCTGCAATTGAATATCTTTTAAATAACCTGGTTTTATCAAAAAAAAAAATATGATAGACTGGGTAGCAAAATAAATAAGATCTTCAAACTTAAAGCAGATCTGGCCTCAACAACTCCAAACTGTATTTTATACTCCAATTTTAGATATAAGCTCTTCAACTTATGGGACAGACAAATCCTCATGCATAGAAAAAATCGATTCCACAGACTAAACAGTTACAATTTGAGAGGAATAACAATATAAATTAGACTTCAGTATATATAGAATAAATACTGATTCAACATATTAATCTTAATAAATAAACTATTCTTCTGAACCAAGAGAATGAAAAATTTGACAAATGAGATGCTAAATAGGCTAAAACTTCAAGAAATTATATTAGCTCCAACTGAATATACATAATCCAAAAAAACAGTTAAAAATAAGAGGAGGGCTATTAAAGAGATGGTTTTAAAAGACTGATACAAAAAACACAGAAACTCTATTAGATGCAGAAGAATTCTATTCTTTAATCAGTTTCTTAATGAAAATAAAATAAAATTTCTCTTCTGGCAGTAGATATGAACCAGACTAGAAAAGCAAGGTAACCCCCCATGATACAAAGAATTAAAAAAAATTTCAATTGAAATAGAAAACTTATAAGAGAAAAATATAGAAGAATTAATACTTTCCAGGTAGCACAGGCAATAACCCAATTATAAATAGTTTTTGTTTCAATATATCAATGCATTCCTATAATCAACGGTCAACAATCAAATGACTAGAAACCAAGAAAGGTATAGCAATAGTAATAATAAAGAAAAAGAAGATTCTCAATAGCCAGTCCATCCTAGCTAATAATATGATCAGAAACATCATTTATTATCAGTTTTCAAGTGTAAAGATTATTCTTTCAATAAGTTAGAACTCAAAAGCAGTATAAAATCGATAACAATATATAATAACACAACTGCTTACAAAGTCAGTAAATATTATAATATTGAAGAGTACCAAGAGTAGTATCTCAAAATCACAGGAGACAGATATAAGACAACTTCCAATCAATAAATTCCAATTATCCTTCTAGAATATAAAACATGCACTCAGAGAGATCTATAATAGATAACCATCTACCATACTCACCAACTATACACCTAGACTCTTTATTGATTATAAAGATTCTAATTTAGAGAAGACTAAAGGCCTTCATAAAAACAATATTAAGACTACAACAGATTGCACAAAAGATTGCCTTTCAAGACAACTTGCAGATATTCACAGATGGCTCATTTATCGGATAACATATCAACAATAGAATAGGGATTGGATAAGTAATCCAAACAGAGTTGGGAATTGAAATCACTACTTTTTAGATAGAAATCTGAAACATTTCATCCTCTATTAGAGCTAAATTAACAACAATAATCAGTACAGTAAGTGTGAAAAGAAAATAAACATTATTACAAACAATCAAGATATGATTAATGGAATAAAGAAAATAGCCAAGATAGGTAATACTAGATACAGGATAATGTAGAGTTCTAACGGAAGTTTGATCAACACAATTCTGGAAATCATAGCCATACAAAGAATTGAGATTAAATAGATAAAAATCAAAAGTCATCCAGGTAATCAAGGAAATGAATTTGTAGATAAACTAGCAGCAACTACACTAGTAAACAAGTCCAAGAACATTATTAGAATACAAGAGCTAAACTTAACATAAAATATAACAGTACTTAGATAAAATCAATTCTTCATAAACCTCTCTTTCAGAATATTAGAAAAAACTCTCCTTAAAACCAAATAGATAAGTAAATAGAAAATCTTGAGACAGATGCTAGAATAGCTTATAGGTTCCAAGTTCAGAAAGATGGACTAGAATATAATCATACAAATACTAATGCTATCCAAGATCACATTCCTCAAAACTTATCAGAAGGACTATAAAGATAGATTTTTTTTATAGAAGATATGGCTAAATAAATACTCTATACTGGCAAACATACACATACAAAGACCACATCTATATAAAAACACAATCTGCATTATTTGCAATAGGCAAGAAAAAAAATACCTTCACTCTCTTATATGTGGACTGAACAAGATAAAACTGATGGAAAAGTATATATCCTTTCTTACAAAAGAATGTACAGTCAAGACCTATAATAATAAGCAAAACATATCTAATATAATAAGTGAAAATGATTCCTTGGATCAATAACAAAAGTAGAAGAAACAAAGAAATCAAATGAGGTAAATGGATAGACATTATTAGTGGAGTCATTATTCATAAGATAAAGCAAGCTGCAATTGAATCACAGGTAGCGAAAAAGTAAATAGTAGTAGTTCTAAAAATAGTAACAACTTAATTTTGGCAAGAAAATAAAGAAATCTAGAAATTGAGATATAACCTGATCATAGAGTGAACAAAATTACATGAAATTGTCAAGAAAAAGAAAAGTGAGTAAACAAAAAATCAAAACCATCAAACAAGTAAGGATTTATAAAAGTGAGGAAATCTATAAAGCATTAATGAACAATTATATATAGAGGTGATCTATCATATCATAAGAGAAACCCTGAGAAATAAGTACTCTCCCAATACAATTTTCTTAGTAAATTTCAGTATTAGTAAAGTTATGATATTCTAATATTCACTATTAGATAAACTGTACTAAGTTACAGAATTCAACAAGATATAGGGTCAGTAATTTTTTTCTATAATAAATATATTTTATATAATTAAATTTGTGTATAAAGAAAGTATAAATGATTAAATAAAAACTATATGGCATGACTTTATCAGCTTATTGTGACTATACAATGCTTGTGATAATATTACATGATGACTATCTGTTCTCAAGAGATGGTATTAACTGATCTACTATAAAAAATGAAAGAAAAATTGATATTAAAGAATCAACAGTAAAACAATGGCAAGTATTTAGAAAAAGTGTAAACTATAAGTTTCGAATAATGCTAGAGCCTTTATTAAAAGAAGAGCCAGAAGAGAGTAGAAGAAAAACTCATATGAACACAATATGGAGAGTCTTTGAGGAACAAATATGTAAGATAGCACACAATAAACTGGCAAATAAGAAGCTATCCACAACCCGAGAAAAACAATATAAACATGGACCAGAATATATCAAATATAGATGAGCTCTTCAACTTAAAACATTTCTCAAGAAAGTATAAATCTCATAAGAACCAAACAAGCTATAGGCCCTTAGTGTAGCGATTAAGAAACACAATATAGCACACACCTCCTATCACCAAATTGAAAACTATTGTATTTAACATAGCATTTCAAATATACCATGGACACTTTTGAAAAAAAGAAATAAGAGATGCAATAGAAGGCCTAAAGTTAACCTGCAAGAATATAGAGACAAGACAGACAAAAGATGCTATTAAAAAGGCCCTAGAACAAAGGTGTAATAATTTGCGAAATAACCAAAGAAGAATGGTAAACTCTTTAACAGATAGAGAGCAAATTAAAATAGTATTGGATAGAGTCAAAGTCAAAAATAAAGAAAATAACTACATAATAACTAGAAAGAATGATATAGAAAGAGAAATAAAACAATATTATCAAGAAGTATTCAGAACACAAGATGCTGACTTCAACGGCCTAACAGAAGATTGGAAGGAAGAATATAGTCCCAGAAGCTATATTAAAGAAAAATGGTATAAGAATCTCTTAAAGCCGATTTCTCAAGAAGAATTAGATAAAACACTTCGAGCACTCACAAATAATAAAGCCCCAGAAAAATCACAAATTAGTTATGAAATGTTAAAAAGATTAGATTCAAAAGGAAGACTTTATCTGAAAAAGATGCTGAACTGCCTTTTAAAATGGGAGGTCATGCCATACGAATGAAAGCAAAGTTACATTTATCCAATAGCAAAACTAAAGCCATGGGAGTATGAGCTCACCAACACAAGATCAATAGTACTGCTAGAAGCTACACGAAAGTGTTTCATCAAGATTCTTACAAATAGACTGGGAAATATCTGTAAAAGCAATAATATCCTGAAAGGGCCTAACTATGTAGGATTACCAGGAGAAAGTATAGTTAAACCAATACAAATTCTTAATAATATCTGTGAGGAAGCAAGAGAAAACAAAAAGGAGTTATGGATTCTTTTCCAAAATATGGCAAAAGCATATGATACAATCAGTCTAAATATGCTAGTCAAGGTCATAAAAAGAATCAAAATTCTAGAAGGTTTTATTCGAATCATAATGAGTCTATTTTACAATAGAAAGTTTATAGTAATATATAAAAAAGACCTAACAGAAGCAATTATCGTAGGAGATGGAATAGATCAAGAAGAAACTATTTCACCTTTAATGTAAAAAATATTTTATGATCCTCTACTATGTAAAATCCAAAATGATAAAGCAAAAGGATATAAAATGTCAGTTACATGAAATCCAGATTTGAAAGGGAATAGTAATAGAAAATTAGAGTCACGACATGCAGCAATAGCCTTTATGGATGATATTACATAGATAGCTCAATCAAAGAAAGATATGAAAAGAATACTAGAAGAAGCAAGAATATTTTATAAAGCAAATGACTTGCAGATTAATAGTAATAAATCAGTCCTAGTTATTATTAACAATCCAAACCAGTATCTGGAAGAAGTTCAAACAGAAGTTAATAAAGAAGTAGTGAGAGAATTAGATAGAATTGAACAAGCAAGGTTCCTAGGGATTTGGACAGGCAATTAAAAAACAGCCATTAAGCTCAAAGAACAGGTGCTTAAGGAAATTAATGTGATTACCAGAGCTTTGAAGAATAAAAAGCTAATAGATAAATAAGCTTTGTATATTTTAAATAGAATATTAATATCAAGAATCGAATTCAGAATGCAACACAGTATACTATCTTGAAAGATGTGTAACACCTTAACAATGGTATATAGAAAACTATTCAAAAATAAGGCCACATTATGCCGATCAATACCCAATAGTATAATATATCATCCCAAGATTTATAACTTAAAGAGTGTTTGGATATTACAGAAAGAAAGTTAGATAATAGGATTGTGCAATAGATTAAATAATCCAGGACCAGCTGGAACCACAACAATTATTAGACTCAAGCAAGCACAAGTTAGGTACTAGGAGCCTATCAATATGCTTACACGTAACTCACTAAACAATATTCCAGGAAAAGACAACTTCTCCCTGCAAGTACTAAAGCTGACCAAGGATATGGGCATAACCTTTCAAAGCTGGAAATAAAATAACATTTTCGAATGGAATTAAGAAAATAGTTCAATTAAAGAATACCTACTGATAAAAGAATATAAGAAAGCAATTTCATTACTCAGAAACAATAAACTTATGTATATAGACTAACTAGTTGTCTATGAAACAAGAGAACTATAAAACTGGCAAATGCTTCAACTACTATAGAAAACAAGTAAAGGACCTATTCTAGGATGGTACCTATCTATAACCAAGATAATGCAAGAAAATAGATTAAAACAGCTTATAGAAACCTGGAAAGAAGAATGGATAAAATAGAGCCCAGAACATCCCAATCTCAACACCAACTTTGACAAGCGACAGAAACTCTGGATGATTACAAGAAGCAAATTCCAACAGTAACAGATAATTTGAGAGAAATTGATTCTAGATAATACTTCAAGACAGCTAAAGATAGAGCATTTTGAATATATCAGTTCTGTTAAAAATCAAGAATTAAAGCTATCCCAGTGTCAAGGTTGCACAAAAGGTATAAAGATAAAAGACTGATGTATAGTTGAAACAAGTATAGAGAAAATATATACAGTTCCCTATCTTAATGCAAAAAAGTCCACCAGAAGATCCAAATCACTGAAAATTCCAAGTTCCAAAAAAATATTAAAAAGTATAATATATAGAACAATATGCAGTAACCAAGTAACTACACAGAATGAAAGAGTATTACAAGTAGAAATAGAGGATTAAAAAACAAATATCATCAAAGATCATATTGAAGAAGGTGCCTACCAATTCCATCTAATTGAAATACTCAACTGCAACAAGCAAAGAAAAAAACCAGTGACATTCTACTCTAACGGATCCCTCATAAATCACAAAAGTACAAATATGAGAATGGAAGCAGCATGGATATAGATAGAAGAAGCAGGAAGAGAAAGCAAGTTCCAAACTGGAGTAGAGGATTGGTCTTCATCCACTAGAACAAAACTAGTAGCAATAGTTACTATACTACTAGTAGTCCCAGTAGATAGCAAGATTGAAATCTTTATAGATAGTCAAGCTTGCATCTCAAAGTGGAAAACTATAGAAAAGAAGGATCCCAAAATGATCCACAAAAGATGGTTAAAAGAACAAAACTGGTTCCTGTAGGCACATATGCTAGATATCATAAAGAAAAAGAAGTTGGATCTCAAACTTACCAAGGTCAAAGTACACTTCAATATCCAGTATAATGAAGAGGCAAATGCACTGACCAAAGAAGCACTAATAATACCAATAATAAAATGGAAAAAATTGGTTTCACCCAAAATAATCACAAAAATTAAATAGCAGAACATAGTACTAGATACTCTGATAAGACAAGCTATTAAAAAAATTAATAACAAAATAACAGTCTATCAATGAACAACTCAAGGTAGAATTGAAAGAAGATGAGATCAGCAAATCCAAGACTATCACAGATATACATGGGACCTTGTATAGGAATATTTTAATAAGGAACACACATGGAACACCTTATTTAAAAGCTCACGAAACAAAAGTTTTCTCACTAAATTAATCAATAATGAGCTACCAACACGTACGAAGCTGGCCATAAGAAGATCAGATCTTTACAAGCAAGTGAAATGCATTACATGTGGCCAGGAAGAGGAAACAATAGAACACTTGCTAGAATGCCCAACTTACAAGACTCAGTAGAATGAGACATGGCAAAAAGGAATAGAAGAAGTCTTGAAAGGATTTAGAAAGCTCTTAAAAGAAAGAAAAACTGAATCAGAAGAGAAAGAGTTAAGCTTGAGAATAGATGATAGAATAGAAATAGGAGAAATCAACAAATAGATAGCAAAACTGGTAGAGAGAATTGCAGAAACCAACCAGGACATACTTAGCTTCTGTATGGAACTAATAAAGAAGAACTAGTTATCAAAATAGTAGATTTGACATGTTATGGCAAGATAATTAAAAAGGAAGCAAGAAAATAGATAACAAATATGTAAGAAAAAGTACGCAATCACTTTCAAAAGAAAATATGAAATACAAGATATGAAAAGGTGATTGAATGGGAACAAAAATCAGGAATCCACAAATACAACAAGATAAAAAGACCAGTATATCCATTAGATCAGGAAAAAAAAAACAAAATTACCAAAAGTCAATCCAATAAGAAATTGATATATGAAGAAAAAAGAATCGAAGACAAGAAGCTAGAAGAAATCCTATTAAATGGAGTAAAGTATGATATGAGGTGATTAGGGTTTTGATCTCTGTCAAAGCTTAAAAAAGTGATCTGTAGTAGTGACCTGCAGGCAATGATGTTAGAAGTTGGAAGGATTTTTACCTGAATCTCTAACAGAGCAATAAATTACTCCCGAAGTTGCACTTAGAGAGGTAATATAATCAAAACGAGTGAGTTAGTTAGAGATTTAGCTTTAGCATTTCATTTAATATGTACAGCTTATAAATGTTTAATAAAGTACACATAACTAACCTGACAGAGGATAAAAAAAAAAAAAATGATTTTATCAGCTTATTAAAAAAAAAAGATTTAGATATACTGTAGATTATAAAAAAATTAATCTGATTAAATTCAAATCAGTTTTGTCTAAAATCTAATCTAATTTCATCTATTATAATTACTAATGAAAAGAATAAAAATCTTTAAAAAAAATAAGTAACTATTTAAAAATTACTGTATTTATAAGAAAAAATAAAAAAAATAATAATAATAACCCTTTTTAAATATAAAAAAAAAACAACTCTTTCCTATTCACCTGTGACGCAGCAAATCCAGGCAACAAAATGCTAAAGAGAAAAAGATATGGAGAGATTCAAGAAACAACAATATATAACTAGTAGGCCGAACTACAACATAGACAAGATATCCAAGAGAAAGGCCACCCTCATTGAAAAAAACAAGGAACAGATACCCGAAAAGAAACACATAGCAACAACTCAAAGCAAAAACAAAAACAAAAAGCAATCCTTTTTTCTCAAAAATACCCTTGTCCCTAAACAGAATCACACAAACAATACTGCAACAGCAATAAGCATCAATGGAAACAGCAGCAGCAGCTCCAGCTCATGGAGTAAGCAAGTCGAATAAGAACAAATCCAAATACCAGCAAACACAGAACATGTAGGCATCAATGCAGAACCCTAGGTACAATACACAGCAAGGCTAGATAACTTTGATATCGACATGGATCTCAATGAGGAACCCTCAGAAGCAGAAAATAACTGGCAGATTGCTGGCAACAGCAAGGGAAAAAACAGAAGACCATTGACATACACCTCTGATTCAGATCATGACCCAGGTCACCCTTCGACCCCAGACTCAAATATGAATGGGAATGAATCAAGTTGGAAGTGAAAGCTTCACTAATCTCTGGTGAAACAACCCACAAAAAGATACTTCACATTACAAAAGCCCTGAACTCCCCAGAAGGCCTCCTTATAATCCAAAATAAATGCTACGAAGATAGAGACTACATTATTACCATTTTTGAAGATCAACAAGCAGCAGATGATGCAAGCAACCTTATCTTACCAAATATAGACAATCTCTATTTATCCCATATGGAAAAAACCATATATAGGTTCAATAAGGAATGCAGTATCAGGGTATGGGACATTCCTCTGAATACAAGGCTCATAGATATACAACAAACCTTTGCCAAATTTGGGTAAATTAACAATATAAAGATGACAATCAGAAACATGTGACAATCCACGACAATCATATTCACAAATAGAGAAGACAAACTCAAACTCTGGAACCAATGGAGTACATTAATCAAAGCACATTCTGTAAGAATTTTTGATGCAGAATGGAACCTCAAACAAATGAAAAACCAGGACAATCACTTTCTTAAACTTACAAATCTCTTATTTAACACAAACACTTTCGACCTCAAACTCATCTATCAAGAAACAGAGGCTAAAACCTACTACAGTTCTCATCTACTATTATACAAACCCAGAAAGTATGCAGTCCTCAGTTTTAAGGATGAAGCCAACCTCCAACAAGCACTTATTAAAACCTTCACACTAAATGAAACAATTCATGAATGTAAACCAATCGATATCAAACTTTGTATCATTTGCAATAGCCCACATCACCTTGTAGCAAACTGTGTTATTAAAGAAAAAAGGAAGCAATAGAAGGAATTCAATCAAGAACAAGCTAAAAAGTTTGAAAAATTATATCAACGTTACAGACCAGCCAACTTAGCACCCATCTGCCAATTAACAAACCCACCTGTCAGGAGGGCCACAACTACTTCAGAATCATATGCCTCAGCTGTAAAAAATAAATATCCACGACAACAACCCTTGAACACCCATTAAGAAGACACTCGGGACATAACAACCATGCTAGTTGAAATTCAATCAGAGCTTAAGACAATCAAAGAAGCCTTGCACAACCTAGATGAGAAAATAGATAGCCTAGAACAATATTGTTTTGACAATATAGAAGACATGGAGAAAGATCACAATCAAAGTAGTAACAACAAAGTACCCATTATCCAATACATCTCAGACTTGAGCGACATCCAACAGCAACAACAACACTTACATAACTCTATTGGAAATATGGACAGAACAATGAATGCACTAGTTTCTACAATCACAAACATGATCTCCATGAACACAAGTCCTCCCTCTCCCATCAAACAGTAAATATGGGAAATACAACTAGTAATATTTCTACATCAAAAGATTCTGCCACCCAACAATTGCAAATATAACAAGACACAATCAACAATAGGAACCAACCAGACAATATCTTTGACACATCCACAAACCAAAAGGACTACAACAATTTCAACGAAACACAACAAAACAAAGTAACCTCCAACACTCAATTAAATATTAATAACGAAACTCCTTATATTTCCAACAATACTGACACATGCAAATAACAACACAAATCCTTCTGGATCATCATCATTTGCAACTGTCAAGGACTTAACGACCCAATAAAGAGAGAACTATGAATGAACTCTTGGGATTTCAAAGCATGGGATATTATCATCACAACAGAAACAAAAGAGAAAAATGAAGACATCAAATACTGGAAGACCAAAGGCTACACCACATGATGGCATAGCAACGATGATATAAGGACAGGTATAGGCATTGCAATCAGAAAGAGCATTGCTGATAGAGTAATTAACATCGAGAAAAAAAGGGGGAGACTCATATGCATCGATCTGGCCCTTCTGAAAAAGAGATATTGCAGAATAATAGAAATATACTTGCCAGCAAGTCCAGAATATGAAAGAAACAAAGTACAAACCCAGGTCATTTCATAGATAAAATAGCACAACCATGACAATTGGCATTTCATTAGGGGGGAAGACTTCAACTCTGTCCTATCACCTAAGCTTGACAAAATCTCTAATAACCATAGAATAACAAAAAATTTAATCAACTCTTTTTTCCAAAAACTAGAAGAGCTTAGTCTCTTCGACACTTTTCATCATCACAATCCTCATGTCAAGGAATACACCTGGTCAAAAACTTCTGTAGCATACACCAGTGCTAGTCAAATAGACATGATATGGTGCAGCTCCAGACCCACCTGGTGCTCTATTGACTCATACATCATAGACAACACCGCTATCTCCACAGATCATAAAATCCAAGTCACGTACTTAGAAACAATGTCCTCCAACAAGCTATATCACAAAAAATCCCACTTCCTACTGGGTATCCATACCAAAACACAAAGGATGTTATATCAGAAATTGACACACTAATCATGATCGAAAGACTCACCAGGAAAAAAGTTATCAAGGATAAAATAGTCACCGACATTAAAAAATAGAAGGCACTACGAATTAGCTGGTTCGATCAGGATAAAAAATGAATGATCAACTCTATCCTAGGACAACCCTAAAAAAGTATAATTACCAGTAGATTAATTGATAGCATATCTTCTGAGAAACAACTCATTATAGATCCTATAGAAATTATGAAGGAAATCTGATCATACTTTCAACTATAGATTAAACATAGACAAATTCACAAACAGGAAGGAACTATCTGATAGCAGGAATATGAATCCAAGCCAAACATCAACTCAATCTGATACAAAGAGACCTTGGCTCCCTTTTCACTGCCTAAATTGCTCGAAAACCTTAAGAAGACTAGTAATAAATCTGCTTCAGGTTTATCACAAATACCCTATGTAGTATATAAACACATGAGCAAGGACTTCCTTGAAATTTTCATCTTCTTCTTTAACATCCTTTTGAATAAAGAGTCAATCCCAAAAGAATGGAAGGTTAGCACTATATACCCCATCCCAAAAGAATGGAAGGTTAGCACTATATACCCCATCCCAAAACCCAAGAGTGGCAACATGATATCAATATCACATGCCCTATAACTTTACTCGAATCGATTAAAAAAATATTTACCAAAATCATCACAAATTGCTTAGCCAAAGTACTAATAAAACACTCTATACTATCTCCCCATAACTGGGCAGCACTTCCTGGCCACAGCACTAGAGAACCAATATTAATTATCAACCAAATTCTAGAGAATACTAGAAGTACACACAAGCCATGCTATATGCTATTCTAGGATATGAGTAAAGCATATGACACTGTAAACATAGAAAGGCTGGCAACAGCAATGCACCACATAAAAATCTCACCTCAAATTATAAACTTGATCAATAACTGCTTTCAGGATAGACAGAACACAATTATTACATACTTTGGCAATACCGACCCATACCCAGTCGAGGAAGGAATTGACCAAGGTGATACTATATCTCCACTTCTATGGCGCATATATTATGACCCATTAATCAATACAATCAGTAATATGAGAGGTTACCAGCTACAATGTTACAAACCTACGCAAAGTAATCTCATGCTTCCAAATATTAACCTGGCAATCACTGCATATATGGATAATACTACCTTTATAATACAAAATAAAGATGATCTCCTTGTTCTAGTTGATATCAGCACCTCCTTCTATAACCTCAATAATATTACTGTCAATCTCCACAAATCAGAATTACTAATACTGAATGCACCACAGGAAAACATAGAAGTCATTGGTTACAGTATCACACCAGCTGAGCCCACATCCGCTATAAGGGTCCCAGGCATTTGGTATGAAGCAAAAGCTGGGAAAAAACATCAACAAAAATTGATTATATTAAAAACAACATCACTTTGTAATACCTTAGCCAGGAAACAAATTATGGATAAAATGTATCATTATATTATCAACCAAGTTATATTTCCCACAATAAAATATCTAATCCAAGATCTAGTTCTTATATAGACAGAACGTCAGAAGATTGACAAAAAAATCAGAAAAACCTTTAAACAAAGAGTAGAATTAGCCCTCTCGGTACCCAACACCATGATACATATGAACAACCTCTATGGTATTATGGAAATGCAAACATAACAACTACAGAAACATGTTAGTAACTTACAACAAATTTATATGATCCCAATCCCAGCTGGTAACATCATACAGAGTAGTATACAGGAATTACAATGGCTTGCCTGGCAGAAGGAAGACATACTCACAAAATGCCTGCAAATTTTCAGGCCAACTACCAAATTTCTGCAAGACTGTCTACACAACATTCAGAAACACCATATTAATATAGACCGAACTATAACAATTGATCCTAGCAATCATAATCTTTACCCTATAGAAGATTACGTTGAGCATGACTGGTACTCTAAACATAGAACAACTCTGAGAACACACAAACTATTTTGGATTGAACAACTCCTCAGTTTGTACATGACCAGACCCCTAGAATGGCAACAAGTTGATACCCTTTACAACAAAACAAACAAAAGAAAAGAATCCACATGGTTCCTGTACCTTCAACAACAAATCATTCTTTCCATCTGCTCCAACCACAATACACCAATGCTGAATCCTTTAATACAAATTGAAGCCTTCAATCAAGAACACACTCGACAAGCATGATACATCATACAATACAAAAAACAGCAAATCCTGGGAAAACAAATTAGTGACAAACATGACACAATCAAAATCAGACACTATAATCTAACAGATGCATTACCCCTAACAGCCTGTCAAAGATATGAAATTCTAATATATCAGACAACAGAGGAGATATCTGTTGTATAGAAATCCTCAAAGATATCTCTCTCAGAATACCAGTTCGCAATATCACCAAGTTAGGAAGTTCCCAAGACACTTCAAGGAAAAATCATTTATAAATCTCCCGGATAGTATTACATGGTTCTACAAAGAACCTAATCTAATTTTCGATCATATAAAGATTGACAACACCTTACATGCTTTTAAGATCTCTTCCAAGTAATCAAGCTTATAAATATTGACAAACAACACCTCATCGACATCTATAAATGCATCAAAGAATTCAACAACATTCACATATATATAGATGGAGCCTACAATCCAGCCAGAAACTTGAATGCATGTGGCATCGGCATCAATATTATCCATGACCTAAACAGCATCACAAAGGTAAGTATACAAATAACTGAATAGGTATCTGCATATCAAGCAGAAATAATAGCCGCAACCATAGCCATAGCTCTGGGTAGACCCAGATCACTTATCACAGTTGAAACAGACTCCTCTTCACTCATAAGTAAATACAACTCCTATGTAGAAGACAACATAAAGAAAATTAAAGAATTGCAATTAATTAGTAACCTTTGCACTATAGCAAGACATCATTAAACCCTCATTCAATGGATCAAAATGAACAAAAAAGAACATCTAGATGACCATCTCTTTATCATAGCAGATAGACTCACCAAACAATATATCACAAACAACACAATGAATACCCAAGGGCAACTTAGTAATGCTATCCTCTGTACAAACATTATTACCTTCCATTACCGAAATCAAACTGAATTCACCTCACCTATTAGAAAAGCCATCAAGAGCATATAACAAGCTCAGCTGACTTATAGTTGGATTACTCTCGATAGAAACAATGACTTCTCATAATAACAGACAGCAAACATCAACTGGAAAGAATCAACACAAAAACTTTACCCCTCTAAGCTGTCAAGTAGAAACACAGACACCTGGGATCAATCACAAAAGAGCTTCGCAATGAAACTGTGGAATAAAGAACTTCCCACTATGGACAAGCTATACATTAGAAGGCCAGATCTATACAAATGCAACACTTGTTTTGCCTGCCCCCAAGTTGAAGATAACTTACACCCTTTCAAATGCTTCTCACATGGAATCAATATCAAAACAGTAATCCTCGATACCATATATCGGGAAATAACTGCAAGATTGGAGAAAACTCCTGAATATAATATCCACCAAGAACTCACATTAGTCATAACACAAAACAACATGTGAAATGGACTTATTTTGGGAGGGATCAGTAAAAACATCATCAAGACCATTAGCAAGTATATTAAAACTGATCGAATATCAGAAACCATCAAAAGCATTATAAACAGTATCAAATTCTGGATATATAATATATGGTTAGACAGATGTGACTGTTTCTATTGATGGGAAAAACAACAGGGCATCACCACAAATAGCAAGCGAAGGAAAAAAAAACAACAAATGAAGAACAGTAACAAAGTATATTATGACACCCCCAACTCGAAAGAAGACCCTATTGAATTAATCAATAATATCCTCAAGAAAACTCATAGTATTTACAAATATATAAGGAACATGCTAATGGCACCTAGGCACGTTAGTCCCTATAAAGGACAACACATCACAAGGGTTCAAAAGTCCAAGTCCCGCTGTTGCTGGACTAGGTAACAATTGGTTTTCTTGTAATCATATATAATAGATATATGAAAAAAATGTCTATGCTATTGTTTGTATAGAACAAAGTAATATGTATTTGTATAAAACCTTAATAAAATGGGCTATGTTGAATGTTTAAATATATATATATATATATATATATATATAAAACTCAAAATAAAATGAGATCATTATTGAAAACTAATTATATACTGTAAAAAAAATCTTTTTATAATTAATAATATATATTAAGAACTTTTTAAAAATAAAAAAATATCTAAAGAATATTTATAAGAATTTCATAATTTTTTTTACAATATCTTTATAACTCAATTTGATGAAAAAACCTTAATACTAAACAATAAATTTACAAACTACAAATTATAAAAAAAAAATATAGTTTAAATAATTATTACTATAGAATTTTAATATTATTATTACTTTTTTTTTTTTTTTAACCCATAATCATATCACAATGGCATGTCTTTATTGAGATATTGAGAAATACTTAAATATTTTACAGATTTTTACAAAGCAACTAACTTGTTGTTGTATATTATTAGTTAAAGGACTACACTACTTAAAAAATATGAGAAGTCCACTAAACTAGTTCAGACTAAACAAAACTAAGTCTAAACTAGGTATTCTAAGTCAGATTTAGGAAACAATATCTCACTCTTCTAGTAGCTTGGCAATAGTATCTCTAAGTTAACCAGGATTATTGCCAACAGTTTGTTACTATTGATTATTCTAAAAAATGATAAATTGCTAAAGTTGGTATTGAAAAAAAGAAAAGGGAAAATAAATACAATTCAAAGTCTTCTAAAAGGTTTTTACTTTATTTCTCAGTTTTCTCTTGAAAGGGATTTGCCTGATTGGAATATTCTCTAAGCTTCATGATATTTGAGGAACTTATCCTTCTTGAAAGTGACTTCAAAAAGAACATTTGAGAAACTTATTCTTTTGTTGATATACAGATTCACTTATCAGAAGTGAAACCAGTATCATATTACAGAAGAGTTTGCCTAACCAAGATAAAGAAATCTTTTTCAAGAACTTTATCTGACCAGAATAGAAGCTTGGAGACCTTAGCTTTTGTTCAAGAAAGCTTTTTCATCATCTGAGAAACTTAATGAGAGATGGGAGTTGAATCTTCTATTCCTACCTATTGCTTACCTTTCAATATTATAATTGTTTCCTAGAGGTTGAACATATATAATTGGAGGGGATACTTTTTCTAAAACTTTTTTTTCTAAATTACCAATGATATATTGAGACATGTGAGTGTGATCAATAGGAGCTTGTTTATATTCCAAAAACTGACGTGTTTCATGTCAGTCAATTATTTTTGGTGAGGATTTGTGCTACTCAAAATTAAGGGTCAAACTGAGGTAAGCAAATTCTCCAAAAAACTGTAAACATGGGAGCTCTAAAAGGACTAAGACAGTCAAAAAAGGAGAAAATAAGCCTTTTTACTGCAGAAAAACTTTATAAACCTCTCACTTCAAAGGTTAAAAAGACCTTCAAATACTTCACAGTTAGTTCTTCTTTCTTTGGAAACTTTTTTGTCATTGGTATCAAAGGTACTACTTGACTTTTCTTGATTACTAGAAGTCAAGTTTTTGAGTAAAGAGGTTTGTAAACAATAAGGGAAGGATAGAAGCAACTCGTGAAGTCATACTTCAAGTTGTTTTAAGGAAAGTGTTAAGACTTTATTAGCAAGAAAGTGTAAAAACTTCTTGTGAATGTTTTTTTTGCATATAATAGAGGATCAACAGAAAGATTTTTAATATTATTATTATATAAATATTATTTACAAAATTATAAATTATTATTAAACTTTTAACAAAATACAATAATAATAAATACAATCCAAAAGCAAATTTTTTGAAGTTAAAAATAATATTCTCTGCAAAAAAGATGAAAAAAATCACAAACTCAATTTTTTAAAGTGTTATAACAATATAAAATAAAATCAATACTATATTTGTTATATTACTATTTTACTAATATATATTTTGATATTAATAAGATATTTGAAAGTTCAAAGTCAATACTTCTGATCACAAATATTTGAAGATATAAAAAAATATATTGAATTATATGATGGATATTAAATATAAAAAAAAATAATAAAAAAACTTTTTTTTTGAAAATTTCTAAATTGCAAAAATTTTCTTATTAGGCAAAAACATAAAATACTCATTTCTAGCTACAAAGTAGCAATCCTTTAGATGGCCTCTATTAGATAAATAAGAAGCTTAGAAAGATAGACAATACTTGAGTATAACATTGACAAAATTAACAAGAACAATAGTAGGATCTTGAAGGCCAAAGTGACAATACCAGCTTTTCAACTCAAATACACCTTCCTTGAAACCAGGACAGTATCTCTAAAAAGACAGCAGATAAAGGAAAAGGTTGAAAGAACACAACTGAGCAGGTAAAAGAAATGGAGATAGAGGAAAAAAAACAGATTATGGAAGAGGAGAAGAAAACAAGAAGACAGATTATGAAATTATCAGAAGATTCAGTAAACAATAGAGAAAGCTTCCTCATCATAGTTCAGAAATCAGAAGAGAGAAGCTGCCTAGGTTCACATATACAAAATAAATAGACAAACATTATTAACCAGGTCAGATTTAACTATATCAACTAAGAAAAAGTAACTGGAAAGCAAAACAATTCACTAGAATCCCAGCAACAATAAGAGACACTTATGCCTAGAAAGGTCTACATTAACCCTGAACAGGTATCAGAATTAACTCCTAGGGAAAAAATAGATTTCATCAAGAAAAATGAATATTTTTCCTTTTTAAAATATCTAAGATATGATTATCCAATCGGAAAATCACGGATTACTACCATTTTTAGCAATTATGATATACAGTATATAAAAAACATGTGAAATTAACATCACAAATAATGAAAATACTAAATTAAGAAAAATCACCCCATTATGTTCTCAAGAAAACAACTTACATACCATCTGAATATAGAATGTCCTCCTTTATTTTGCCAAAACTGATCTTGAAGAATTTTTTAGTGAACAAATTATCATTGATTATATAATCATATAGAAAGTAGGCCTATTTCAAACAATAAACAACACTTTCTTCAATATGTCAGACTATGGGAAAATCAACCAAGACTGGGCACTCATCAAAGGATTTTACTTATGCAAAATATTTCCTTACTATAAAATATACAAGATCAAAAACAAAAGGAGCATTACAGTATCACACTTATACAATTACCACTGAATATAACAGCATCAGACCTGGCAATCATAATTACTAGCACAAAAGCAAAGATGGTATACATTTCTTATGATGATAACAGTCAGGCAAAAAGGTTTGCTATTTTCATGTTTCAGACTAGAGAAGAACTTATAGAAGTCAGGTCATCAACCCCATGATCAATAGAATTCAAACATAATAAATTATTGTGAAATCAAATTGTGTTACATTTGTGACTCACCTGAACATAACCATAGCACATACCTTTATAGAACAGAAATTCATCCCCCAAGACAATATATCAATAGATTCAATAATCCAAAACTTTTCCCTAATATTTCAATAACACAAACTTTAACCCCATTATAATAAGATATACAAAACCAACAATAACTCCCAAAGCTACATAAATATTCTTAAATATGAATGAAATTCTAAAGCCAATCAATATGAGAAAGACATTTGAAGAATCCTGAACTCAATATAAAAAGATATCAACAAAATAAAAAGTGTTTTTCAAGACTTAAATAAGAGAATTGATGCCTTAGAACAAGAATGTGTCAACAAATACCTTGAAAGTATTAATAAACTCATAAAAAAATTAGAAGAGAATATAACCAGGGGTGGAAAGAAACAAATAATAGAAATTAGCACAATAATCTAAAATATCAAAAAAATCCAAGAAGAATATAAACAACATTATCAATAATTGTGTATTTAACTATTTGGCCTCTATATTGGATCTGCTCCACTCATGAAGTGATAGTAGATCTATCTAAAATAAACTGCAATAGGTTTTCATTAATCTGTATATACAGTATATAGAAATATATAATTTATATAAGATGATTAATATTAAGCTTAGTATAGTAATAGAGTTTCAGGTCACAATTATAAGACTTAAAGATCAATATTATATAAGTGTCATATTACTTATCTATAATATAAATACAATAGATATATAAAACACTTATTATTTTATTTTGATTATATACAAATAAAGTTTTTTTACTTCTAGTTCTAAGCAGATTTTTTTTTCTAGTAAAATGTATAATTATTAAAAAACTAAATATAAACTAATCTGAAAAGAATATAAAATTAGTAATTGTATTATATTTATTAAGAACTATTTGAAAAATATACTTATTCTTTCAAGAAATTGGAAAATCAAGCTATAACAAATTAGTTGAAAAGGATCTGAAAGAATTAAAGATTTAAAAATAGTAATACCTAAATTTTTTGGATCAATATTAATAAAAATTTAATTTAACTAGATATTTTTAAACAACGATTAATCTTGTAAATTTTTTAAAAGTATAATTCTAAAGATGTTTATAATATTAAATAATAGAAAATATATAATTTTGCAATTAAATTTGTAAAGTTATTTTATTAAAGTTAATAAATAAAATTGAGTTTTTTATTTCAAATTGTATAAAAAAAATTGACCTGTAGATCGATAGCATAGTAGATGCACTCCCAAGTTACTATTTGCGAATTATTAGTTCAATCCTACTTAAGAATAGTTTTTTGCAATATAGATTTCATTATATAAAATATATACTTAGAGCCACATACATTTATGTATATAATAAAAAAAAACTCTTTCCGCTGATCCTCTGACCACACTCAAAAAAGATGTTCACAAGAAGTTTTTCTACTTTTTGGTTAATAAAGTCTTACCACTTTCCTTAAACCAACCTGAAGTAATAACTTCAGGAGTCAATACTCACCCCCCTCTCTCTTGTAAACAATCTTCTTCAGATAAAAACATGACTTTCAGTGATCAAAGCCATGAAACACCTTTCCTACCAACAGCAAGAAAGTTCTGAAAGGAAAAAGAACTGCAGTGCTGCCATCCATTCATCTATTAGAGAGACAGTATAGAACTTTTTGAATGATGAGAGACTTATCTTGAAAGCAACTATCCACTCTCTTGTCATGTTTTGACTCCAAGAGTACTCTTTCTCAGTTCTTCTGGGGGATTTTGCCTGCCTCAGTTTGACCCTGAATATTGAGTAGCACAAAGTTTCTCATGCAGGGATTGGCCAGCAGAGAACACATCAGTAAAAAGAATGTAAACAAGCCCCTATTGGTCACCTCATGTGTCTGAATGCATTTCCTCAGTATTCATAAGAACCTGGGGTTCACCATAAGTTGAATGCCAGTTACATGGATGAATACAGGACATGAAAACCATGATGTTATTGGCTACACAGAAAGAACAAGGCTGGATTAGGCTACCTTGGATAGAAAACAACCTGACCCCACATTCCTTCTTCAGCAAACACAACCATCACACTTAGGGCTAGTATCTTCTTGGAGGGTTTTGATACTTCTATCTGCTCATTGGAACCACTTATAATAACTAGCTGAACAATATCACATCCTTCCGGACAAGACTCAATTCGAATACAACCCTTTTTTCTTTTTAAAATTTTTGATTAAGCACTAGTAAAGTTAAGGCTTCACATAGATAGTTCTCAACATTGGTGGTGTTGGGTACCCCAGGTAAATTCTTGACACATTAGACCCTTTTTTTGAGGATAGCAATAAGTTGCTTAGTGGGCCAGCCAATAGTCACACTCTAGGGAGTATCAAGGTGTAAAATAGAAAATTGATACAGTATATATTTACATACTCCCCATCTTTTCATGGTTTGTTTTTGTAAGTAAAATACCTATACTAGACAGTCATGTAACTATCTTATTCTGGTTGGGTGAAATATAAATAAATAGCTCTTTATACTATTCATTGATCTGTAAATCCTTAGACAGTATGAGCAGTTATTCATCCCGGTTGTTCCTAGGTCTTTTGCTTATTAAAATAAATCTCACTCACCTTGATGCAAGGATGAACTAGCATTTAAAAAAAAAAAATCTTATGTATATAATGATCTATCAAATTCCACCATCTAATTATGGTATCATAAATTAGATCACACAGATTCTAGTCAGTTTTAGTACTAGAAATAAGTCATAATATTCTACTGCTTGGAATATATACAGATATTAAAAACATTAAGAAAGACAATTATAAACTTAAAAACCTATTGACCTTACATGAAATTCATATCTTCTCAAAAATTCCAGTCTAATGAGAGGTCTGGAAGACTTTGATTACATGCATCAACTGCAAAAGTAAGGATTAAACATATACTGAAAAATTTTTGATAACTATTATCAACAGTTATCAGAGATTGAATCCCATGGGTTGCCAATAAGGTGTGATAAAGTTGAATAGTTATAATAAGATATATAGTATGGGATACTTGCTTTTGAAAACAAAAAATTTTTTTATTTTTATTTATAAATAAAAATTTATTAATTGAATATTATAAAATTTTATTTTTTATTTTTTATTTTTTAATTTGCAATCATGCCATG
>CAJVPT010000043.1:0-51354 GCA_910592055.1 Acaulospora colombiana
CAAAAGGTTTCTTTTGTCCTGTGGAAGTTTAAGAATGTTGCTTAGATATGCCTTTGTTTCCTTTTCTGTTTCTCCTGAAATATTGGCCGTCATTGCATCTAATCTATAATTTCCTTTCTTTTTTATAAAGTAAGGATTTGTTGGTGGTGCTATGTCTCTATTTCTAGTCATATAAGAGCTATGTTCACTAATACATTGTCTTTTTACTGTTTCTTGGAGTTTTTGTGCTTCCAGTTCTTTGATTTCCTGTGTACATATCATTGTTACTTTATTGTCTATTGTTGATTCATTATCTATTTATTCGACAATCTCCATTGGTTGTCGCTCTGGTTTATGTTGAATTTCAGAATTCTTAATAATTTCCATGAGCTTATCTTCAATATAGGGTTGTAAGAAATCTTCTTTAATCCCTTTGCTTTGTTGTCAAAGATATATGATATGCTGAGTTAGGATTCGTTCCTTGTGAAAGGTTATCATGTTTACTCCTAGTATCTTAGCTATAATACTATCGAGGATGGTATATGTTTCTGGTGACGAGGCTTCTGGTCCACTGGATTTATAGTTTCTTTGTTTAAGTAGTTGTTGTAAAGCCCATAGAGTAGAGTGTTCGTTATGTTTTTTTGAGAGGTTGATTAACATGCTTACTATATCCTCTTCTCTTTTGCTAACAATTTGTAATATACATTATGCTCTATTAATATCTGCTATTGGATTAGATTTGTTAATAAATCACGTAATTGCTTGTTTATGTTTATCAGTTATTCTATTTTTGGATCACGGATAAACCTTTCTGAGGTTGTTGCTGTTTATATTTTTGATTAGGTAATATGAAAAAACCTTGTTGTATTGTTTTGATATATTTATTTGTTGATATTGAAGATTCTATCTAAATTTTGTGAGTTGTTGTTGTGTTTATGTGGAATATCAATCAACTTGTTTGGACTACAAGTTATACATATATGTATGTGTTTTATTTTTTGCTTTTATGTGTATACTTGTTTTGCCTGTTCACTTTTATATGATTGTATTCGTGTAACAAGATGGAAGAAAGGTATGTTGTTTTTGTGTATATGTATGTTTAGACTGTCTTGTCCTTGGGGAGCTTTGATATCCTTCTGGGCTTTTGAGTGACTGAAGTAACTTGATTTATCGAGTAAACTTAGTTGCTTCCTGGGTTCCTTATAGTGTCAAGAAAGGTGTTAACCTGCACTGCCTAGCTGTAAGCTATGTGAAGTTGATATTGGCTTTTTTTTTCTGACTGTAAATCAGTTTACAGATATCTTTTCTTTCTCCTAAAAATTTTAAGAAAAAGAAGTAAAAGAAAATTAGTAAAACAATATATACCTCTTTCCTTGATGTTTCTGAAGGGCTTGTTGTATGTGTGTTGCTAAAGCTTGGTAGCTTGGTTTGAAAGATATGTTGTTTTTCCTTATGTGTTTGACCAGGTTTGCTTTTTCAAAAAAATTGTCAAAAAAGGAAATTTTTAGGAAAAAGGAGGATCAGCAGAAAGAGTTTTATACTAATTGTACTTTATCAATAAATAATATTCTTATTATATTTATATAATTGTTTCTCAAATTCTTCATGTGTCTCATTTTCATGATTTTCATCATATCCAATTGTGAATTCTGTGGATAATATAATATCTTTAATTGATATATATCTAGTTTTACTTCAAATATTAACTTTTATATCATATGTCACTAACATTTTTGGAAATATATCAATATTTTGAGAATTTATGAAGTTATTGTTAAAGCAAATGAAAATTTATTCAAATAAGAAGCAGCTATTCTGCAATAATTATTATAAAATAAATAAAGATAAGAAAAACCTAGAATGTTTAGTTCAATAATTTTCAAAAATGATATACATATTTCTTAAATTCCTATATTTTTAAAAACAAACACCTTTTTATATTCTTTTGAATCATTCGATTTTTCTTTATTTCTTTTTTCAATAAATGTATCAATTATTTGAATATTGTTAAATTGTTTAATTTTGAAAAAAAAATTTTTAACACCATGTATATTTATATTAATAATTCAATAAATCATTAATTTATTTTATTTAATGGCATATTTATAACTATTTTTTTTTAATAAATCCATTAGATAAAAGAATTTATTTATACTTTTTTAATATAATTATACTGATATAAAATGAAAATACAAAATTATTTATATTCAAGTATCTATTTAATTATTAAATCTAAAATAAATTTCAATTAGGTTTCTCTTCTTCAATCTAACAAGTTATTCTATTAATAATAAATAAACCTCGACAAAAAAGTATAAATAAAATTATTTATAGTTTTCTCTTCCTCTGTTATTTAATCTATTAATTAGATAAAATCAAAAAAATAAACTTTCTTTTTTAATCTAACAAGTTTATAAATCTTATTCTATTAATAATAAATCTCGATTGATAAAATATATAAATAAAAAATATTTATAGGTTTCTCTTCTTCCTCCTATTTAATAATATATTCAGGAGCTATAGAAAACTTTAAACACTAAAGCTGAAAATCATTATACATAGATATAATTTGAATATACTGTATCTGTATATTATTAAAATAATAATATAAAATACAATTCTAATAATAAATGCATTCAATTCGATCCTTGAAGTAAAGTAAATATTAATGCAAATTCAAATGTAAATTTTTAAAATATATATATATCTTATTATGAATCTTCAATCGATTCATTGATTTTATAAAAAATTTTAATCAATTTCTTTATTTTCTTTAAATAGAAATATAAAATAATGAAAAATATCAAAAATATTATTTTCATTAAATAAAGTTGATTATGACTATCAACATTAAAATAAATTCTTCTAAGATAATTTTTTTCATCTTAGACATTTCCGACATAAAAAAACTTTACCTTAAGTATTTTTATAAAAAAATATTTTATTGTAACTCACTTTGTTTGCAATGAGGCTTAATTATTTGTTTATTATAAAAAAGGCTTGCATATTTGTTTATGATAAAAAAGGCTTGTATATTTGTTTATAATAAGAAAAACTTGTATAATAAGAAAGTTTATGATAAGAAAGGCTTATTATTTTAATAGGCTCATGCCTAACTTTATTGAATTCCAAATTACAAGTTTACATTGTGCAAGGTGTGAATACATTGATGTATATTCAGGGAGGATAAAGATAATAATAAGCTAAAGTAATTCTAAAGCTACTTCAAGGTTTATTGCCCTTCTTTTTACAAAGAAAACCAATATCTCTAGAACATACTGGTATTATAAATGAAAAATAAAAGAAATAAAGAAAAAATTGATAGTCTTGTGAAGTGTGTCAGTTCTGTTTCTTGGCCCATGCCTGTCTTGTTCTAATTTCTCGTGAGAAGGTTTGAGGAGAACTTCTACTGAGTCTTTACGGAGATAAGATGAAGATTACAGGCGAGACTATATAGTTTTAAGGCTTATGGGGAGGGAGTAGTCAGGAAGGCCCAGGTGGTATATTGGTGTCCGTATGATTGACTTGAAAGTCTCCCAGTATATTATCATTTAAACCCATTCCTATTTAAATATAGGTATACTTATTCATCTGTGCATCTTATTTCAGATTTAATTCCTTATATGAAGGATAGCACCTAGCCTTGTGGTCAATATACCCTGCTGGTGGCTGTTGGTACTAATGATCGATGAAGATTTTCTAGATATCTGGTTAGCTCGCACGTCACTGCTGACATTTTTGGACTCGAGTTTCGATTGTTGTGGCAGTGTTAACCTTCCAGTCTTCCAGCTCAGGATTTTTTGAAGATAGGATGAAAACTTTCTGGGTTACTTTGCACATGAGCTTTATCACTGAGTATCCTAAGTGGTTTTCTGCTTTTTCTGATTTAGACTTTCTGGGTAGTAGAGGTTGGAACCTATCTGATATACAATCAGGAGTAGGCAGCTTTGATCTTTAAAAGGAAGTGATCTAGCATCTTGTGACCTTTACCATGGTCGGACGGACTCTTTTCTGTATTCAATGATGTGTTGATGCCATGTCCTGTATCCACCTGCATTAGACAAAATGACTTATGATAGACCCCAGGTTCTTATGGAGCTGAGGAAATGCATTCAGACATGTAAGGTGGCTAATAGAAGCTTGTTTATTAATTTTGTCTAACATGTTTCACGTCGATCAATCAGAGTTGGTGAGATCCATGCTACCCAAAATTTTAGGGTCAAGCTGGAGTAGGCAAAATTCCCCAGAAAGTCGTGAAAAAGGTAGCTCTGAGAGGCTACAACACTATTCAAAGAATAGGAAAATAAGTTCTTTGACTGGTTTTTAACCTCTATTATCTCCATTATAACTAAGAGAAGGATGGTACTTCACTATTGGTCCTTTTCCCTTTAGGAACTTTCTTGCCATAGGTAGTAAAGGTGGAAGCTGAACTTTACAAGCCACAAGAGTTCAGTTTGTTCAAAGGAGATTGTAGACAAGATGGAGGGGAGGGGAGAGAGTTCTGAAGGAAACTTTTTAAGTTGATTTAAGGAAGGTAGTAAGACTTTATTAGCATATAAGTGTTAAAACTTCTTGCGAACATCTTTTTTGTGTATGGTCAGAGGATTAGTGGAAAGAGTTTTTTTGATAAGAAAGGCTTATGTATTTGTTTATGATAAACTAATATATGTGATATATTGGATCATTCTCGAGTCTCGAATACTACATTTGAAAATCTTGATAAAAATTATAAATAATTAAATAAATTATTTTTATTATTATTATTTTTTTTTTTAAACACTGGCTTATTTTGTACTGCTTCAAGTCACTTTATTAAAAGAAAATCATATTTAGGAACAATTGGGATGAATATTTCTCTATATTGCCTAAGGATTTACAGATAATTAGAGAGAAAATAATACAAAGAGCTATTTATTTATGAAACTCGATCTAAGTCTAACCAAACCAGAATAATAAAAATACATGGCCACCTAGTGTAAATACTCTCTTCTATAAACAAAGAGGGAATTGATCAGATATACTCAAAGATTTATTGCTGGTTACTCTCTGACATTGATTTGATCCTTCTAGGATTTTACTTTACCAATTGACTTTTTGCTACTCGTTAGAGTAGTCTAACCTACCAGGACTTGCCCAAGATAATCAATACCATCTGGTGCTAAGGGTCACTTGTATTAGTCAAGAATTAGTCAATGTAAAAAAAGAGATGTAAAAAAAAAGAAGGAAAAATAAGAGGGAAAGATTAAAAATATTTACAAGAAGAGAGAATGTAAAAAAAAAAGGAATACTTAACAACAGCTCTTTTATCCAACTTTGCCTCTAGATAAATACTTCATCCATAGCCATGTCACTTTTGGGAGATAATGAGAGAAAGAAGATCACAATCCATATGATGTTTATCTATTTGCATAACTAGCCAATGACTTATAATGGACCTAAGGTTTTTATGGATCTTAGAAAATATATTTACATCGTTAAAGGCCAAAGAAGTCAGACAAAGTTCAGAATTTTTGCCATGTTCACGTGACTTATGATTGTGACACGACCAAAGCTTAAGCGAAACAATCAATTGCTGACTATTACTATACTCCTTACAAAATAGAAAAATGCGCAAACAATCCATTCACAACAAAAGAGTAAAAACTATGAGCTGCGGTAATAGAAAATTAGCTGACCACGAAATAATTTATGTATTACATAATACTAGAATAACTATAGTGATTATGTAATAGCCCAATATATAAAAATGTATAAATGTAACTTCCTTCAATGACTTAATAAAATGACGAATCTTAAGATGAATCTTTTGGATAGATTGTTATAATAGTGAAGTTATAAGTAGTTTTAAAAAAAACTATTTTGAGACTGCCCAAATCTTTTTATTTCTTTGCCTTGATTTTGATATTGTTTTGTGTGTGTGATAGAAGAATGGGACTCTTCTATCTGCAGGTTATGTGAGCCTTTGATTATTAGTAACAGACTTACTGATCAGCCTACTACAATGTCCCATATCACATGTATCCTTGTTTATATTTCTGCTAATCATAGGACAATCAATTTATCCAAAATCTGGTGTAACAAAAATTTTAGGATCAAGCTGGGGTAGGCAAAATTTTGCAAAATATTAAAAACACTGTTGCATACTGAGAGAGAAACCATTTCTACCTGTGGTATTGATGTCAGTTTCTCAGACTGGTATGAAGTTATTGGTCCACACTTCTTCCTAGACTTTGGGATCTCCATAGGGAAGGAAGAGAGTGTGTTTTTCTATCTGATTTCTTCTTCCTAGAAAAGCTTTCTTGCTATTAACTTCTTAGGTAGAGGGTTTTTAAAGAGAAAAGGTAACAAAAAGGTTAAAATATAACTACTGCTAACCGAAGTAGATGATTTTAAAAAAAGTTTTGAAGTTTTATTACTTACAAAACATAGAGTTTTGGAGGAACACTTCTTTGGGAGTAGTGGTCAGGAATCTACGGGAATAAATTATTTTTATAATTATTATAAATATATATATTTTTTGAATATTTACTATTTTTGATTGTATCAATAATGTAAAGAACAAAATGATCAATAAATAGAAAAAAAGTATTAAATTATCAGTTTAATAATAATTATATCCACTACAATCATGTCCAATATAATCATATCCTCTGTACAACTAAAAAAATATAAGAAATATTTCTATATATATTCTCAAATGATTATTTAATCCATATAAGTGATATAAATATTAATAAAATAAATGAAGAATATGCAGAGATATGTGATATAATGTGAGGTTATTCAAATCTAAATGAAACTGATCAAGAAGCAATAAATCAATTCATAAAAAAACAATTATCTTATTCAATTAATTTGAAAAAATCTAACAATTACTAAATGATATATTGGAAAACAAATATTACCTTTATATAGAAACCATAAAATTTGAAGAAACTATCAAACTTTTTATCAGAAAAATTAATCACTTTAACTTTTATTAATATGAAAGTAATATCGATTATTATATATACTTAAACTTAATCACAATATTCAATATTAAATTAGAACAAAAAAGGTTAAATTTAAAAAAATTAAAAAGAAAACCTAGAATATTAAATAGTATGGATAGAAATAATTTTTTTTTTATAATGCTAGCTTAGCCTTGCTTTATTTGTAATTATATAGTATTAATACATAGAGGCTATTCTAGGATGTACTATTTGTTTACTACCAAATAGAGCTCAATAGAATTCTTCTATATAGAGATATTCATCTTGTGACTTGCTGTTACCCCCAGGGTGGGAAGCTAATCTGCCAAGACTGAGCTAATTGAAAGAAATTTCAAATATGGAGAAGTTGTCTATAAGGTTTGTGATCTATTGATTTATAAACTAATTTTTTTTTCAAATTGCTGACTCAGCCTTGCTTTATTTGAATTTAGTAGAAAATTACATATGTCTATGTTCTAGCTACTTTTGTTTACCAAATAAAGCTCGATAAGGGGTTAATATATCTCGTGGCTTGTTGCCACCCTATAAGGGGAACTAACCTACCAAGGCTGGACTAGTACTAAATAAAATTTCTAATAAATGGTATGAAGTTGTGATCAATTGAATACTTCTATAGATGTGTTGATTAACTAAATTGGTAAATTGATTTTTGATATGTTTCTCTCTTTTCTCAAACCATGGGTCTAGGTGAGTAAAGCTATATTTGTGCAGTTTTTCTAAGGCTCTTGTAATGCCTTTCTGTTTTTTCCATATTTGAAAACCTTCGTATCTGTTTTTCTATATTTGTTGTAGCTAGCATGTAATTTTTTCAGTAATTTCCTGAATACATATTTTCTTTATGTTTTGGTTGGAGATCAGTTTGCTTAAGATTTTGGTCCCTTCTTTTAAGATGCCTCCCTGAATGGTGACCTCTAGATATCACTTGTAATGTAATGCAGTGTTGTTTGAGTACTGTTTGAGAACTTCTTTGATTTTGTCATGTTCACTAAATTTAGTAATAGTGATTGTTATAGTATTAATAATGAAGTTGCCTGTAGAATGTCTGAGTGTCTGGCAGATGAAGGGATGTATGTTAGATTCTCTCTGACCACAGTTGATGCATTTGTTATCTTTATACAGTTTGGGAAGTCTGTGGTATAATTTCGCTTTTGTAGAAAGTTCTTTATTTCATAGTTGGAGTTTAAATCTTTTTTGATATTGATCTTACCAACAGGTGAAGTGATTGCTCATTTTTGTGGGTTGTAGATTGTTTACTGTTATGGGCCAATAGATTTTCCTTATAATATAGTTATCAAAATTGATTCTGGTATAATTTAGGAGTCTCCATTTTACTAGATGAACTGCATTTGTGATACATTGGGTCATTAGTTTGATAGGTATATCAATGGCTTCTTGGTCCCATTGGGAAATGAGGGTGAGTAATGGGTTCATTGTTATGTTTGTGTGTATTTGTCTACTGTTTGGGACCATGCCATGTATTTGGTCTATATTTGTAAGTTTATCTGCTGCTTTGTTGTGTTCAATTCCTGAGTATGCCTTCACCTTGATTAACTGTAGTTTGATGCTTTTTTTCTTTAGTATGTCTTGAATTCGTTATAGTAGATTGAAGTTCTTTTGTTTTTTTAGTGCTTTGTTTGATGTTGACTATATAATGTTATTAATACTGTTTATAGCGGCATGGTTGTCTGTGAATATATTGACATGGCTGAAGTTTGGTAAGATGCTGAGAGAAATGAGTATTGCCATGATCTCTGCTCTGGTAGATGATGAGTGTTGTGTTGTTTGTCCTTGGAAAGTAAACTCTTTTCCTTCTCTTGTGATAATTTTTATATCTATATCCATGAGCCATTTGCCATTGAGTTCTTTGAGAAATCCATCAGTATATATGTCAAAAATCATATGATCTTGTATTTTGGAGGCTAGGTTAGATAGTTCCTCAAGAATATAATCTTTTATGATAAAGAGTTTTCTAAGGAGATTGTCTAAGTTTTGTGTTGCTGAGATAATAACTTCTATCTGATCTTGAGTGGTGGTTACGCTAGAGGTGCATAGTATATTGAGTGTGGTGTGGATGGAGTTTGGTGATACTCTACACCTAAATATGCTACCCTTTATATTGGTTGTATCGCTAGTGGTGACTTTGTTAAAGTGAACAGGAATGTTAATTGAGCTTTGGGGGTTAGCTAAGAAGATATATGGATAATTGTTTTGACTATAGTCATTGATGTTACAATCTATGCATTCAATTAGAGGTGATTGGTTATTCACTCTGTTATAGTATCTGTATTCTGTTGAGTAGTCATTTAGTCTTTTCTGGTTTCTTTCTAGAATTATCTGATTGTTTAGTTCTATGCTGATCCGATATGGGTGAGCTGTGTTTTGATTTGTAGATTGTCTGCATTGTAGGAATGGATTGATTAGGGGTTGTTGTGATTGATTATTTGTAATCCATTCTTGTATTCTGTTTCTAAGTGTATGGTATCAGGCTGGGATATGCTCTTGTATTGTTTGACGATTGAGTCTAATTACTTGGTACCAATACAAAGTTTTTTCCCTTTTACTGTTTAACATTTGGCTGATGAAGAGAATATTGTGCTTCTTTAAGTTTTTTCTATGTTGGTTATAAAAACTTTTACTTGTGACTTCCTCGATAGAAGTGTCTGTTTCAGTAATTATGATATATCTTCTATTTAGTGTATTCTGAAAGGAGAATCCATGTATTCTTAGTAGTAATATGATAATGTCATGAGTGAAGTTTCTTTTTTGTGATAGCAGGGGTGTATGTAAGTGACTTATTATCATTTTTGTAGACTAAAACATGTTTTGTAATGATTATAGTCTTTCCTTAGTCATTTCTCCTATAATGTTATTTTGATTGATTCATGAGGTCCAGTTTGTAACATGAAGTAGAAGTTGTCTGTTCCATAAGTGCATTAGATTGTACTCAAATTTGTTGCATAGCATACTGTTAGGAACTGTGTTTGTGAGGCTTAGCTTGTGTTTAAAGGTAGTTGCTAACTTGCTCATCATTTTGTTACAGGTATCTCTGATAAGAACAATATCATTGCACAAATATTCTAGGCTGGGCATAAGAATGTGATTGATTATATATTGTATCTGCTTATCAGTAATTCTCTTCATTCCTAGAAGTGTTTATGTTTTTTGAATTTTTTGTTTGATCAAGGCTTTTTGATAGTCTTTCCTTCCAGAACTATCATACAATACTCCAAGGATTTTGACTGGAGTACCTCTTCTGCAATCTGTGATTCTTTGATTATTCATCTATACTTCTTGTGTATATTTGTTTTCTTTGCCATTGATTATTAGGAGCTGGGATTTTTGTGAATTTACTTTAATGTTATTAATATGAAAGAATTGTTCAGCAGTGTTTATTATTCTTTGGAGTGCAACTTTGTTGGTTGCAATCCATATAATGTCATCCATGTATGTGCTGGCTACAATATTTATGGATCTTGAGGACCAACCTTGATTTAAATGTTTACAAGTCTTGATTACGAGTGAGTATTCTATATATTCATTGCTGATTCTTGTAAGGAGTGAGTCATAGAAAATGCACCATAGTAGTGAAGATATGGTATCGCCTTGGTCTATACTATCCCTAACTGCATATGGATTGGTAGGACCATGACATGTTAGAACTTTTGCCTATCTTTGAAAATGTTGTCAAGAATTTGTATTATGTTCTCTGGAATTTTTATTTACTGTAGTGCTTTTTTTAACATTGTGATATTTACTGAATTGTAAGCTTTGGACATATTCTAACTGAGGATCCAGGCTTCTTGATTTGTTTCTTTGATATGTTTTGTGATACTACTCAGAATGTGTATAGGATCTTGTATACTGTTCCCTGGTAGTGCTGCCCAGTTTAGGTCCAACAATATTAGGTGGTCTTTGAAGACTTTAGTGAGGTGGTCTGTTATGATCTTGGTGAAGATTTTCCTTCCAGTATTCAAGAGAGTAATTGGTTTTGTTATATTGAGATTGTTTTCCCAGTCTTTGGGTTTGAGTATTGGATATATGGTTCCTTTGCTCCATTTTTTGGGGTTGTGCCTTGTTGTAGGATATCATTGAAGATTCCTCTCAGTTCTTCTATGGTGTTTTTCTTGAGATGTTTGTAGGTACTATATGGAATTTGATTCCTTCCTAGTGCTGATTTATTACTTCAGTTGTTAATTGTTGTTGTTAGTTCCTCAGTTGTAATCTCTATGAGAGCATCTGTATATCAGCTACTCTTGATGTGAAATTTAGCTTCATATTCTTGTTGCCAGTGTGAATGATTTGCTAGTAATACTATGTTTCTAGGTGATGTCCAGTTGAAGAAATGTTGTTTGACTGTTTCTTTGATTTTGTTAGGTTCTGTAATGATTTGTATATCTTCTTTTTGCTATATGATTTTGTCAAGATGAATGTGTCGTGTTGGTCTATCTAGGATTCTATTAATAATGGCTTTTTTGTTGCTCTCTAGAAAAGCCTGTCGGCTTACTATTCTTTGAGCTATGGCTTTGGTTCTTTGCATTTTATAATGTATTTGCCTATAGTTTTATGAGCTTTGATATATAATGAATAAACTGTGTCAACTTGTATAGTAGAGATTCTTTAATACTTTTTTGGCTTAATGTAGTTCTGTAGTGATATCAGGGAAGTGTTTTTGAAAATATATTGGTATGACACATTCCACCTCAGTGTTGTCTTCTTAATTCATGTTGTGAAGTTGCTTTAGAGTTGTCAAGAATGATTGTAGATAAAGTAAGGGAGCATCTGATCCTTTGTCTGCTTTCTGGGGATGTTTTTTCCGGTGTTGATATTTTTTGGATATGTGTTTTTTCGCTGCATGCAAGAGTTGGGAACTAAAGAAATTCCATTTTTGGTTGATCGATGTGGGGTTTGAGAGTATATTGCTCATTGTTGATTTCACTATTTGGAAAAATTTCTCCTATTGTTTGTCGTTAGTGTGGGATCAGTTGTATCTGATATTTGATTTATGGATAAGTATAATTTTGGATGTATCTAACTCCCATACCTCAAGTTCTGTAATCATTGATCTGTGGTCACTAGTGATTAGAGAGTCAAGCATGTCTATGATGTTGGCTTTGTGTGTATGCCATGTTGCTTTGGGATTGATCTAGATTTGGTCAAGTCTACTATGGCTATCTTGACCTTGTCAAGTATATTCTCTTTTTAAGGGGTTGTGAGTGTAGTATGTATCTATGAAACCATTGTCAATGAGGATTTCAATTTGTTTTCCTGATAGATTGTAGGTACGAATAAGTTTTTTGTCACTTGATTTGTTCATGCTAGGATTAGATGTACCATTCAGGTCACTCATGACTATGATGTGCCAGTCCTATACTGTTGTTTCATTGATCCATTGTTTAAGTGTGTATGTTATGCATGTTTGTTCTTTAGATGAGTCTTGTGCCAGGAAGTAGACACCTATTATTCTCAATTTTCTTTTTCTTGAAAAGGCAAAGTCTGTGGCTATTAGTCTGCCATTGAAGGTTTTGTATTTGTATATTCTCTGCATGATGTCTTTTTTAATAATCATATTTAGGCCATGACTTAAGATTTGTGCCTCTTTGTGGGATCAAATTATTTGAAAGTTTGGATGTTTCCAATATTTGGAATGTTGATATGATCCATTTGTTTCTATTGTTACTATAATGTCCCATTACTCCTGGTCACATAAGTTGAACCATGTGTTTATCTTTTGTGTGTCTACTAATTCACATATGTTAACAGCTGTAAGTTTTCAGATTGGTTAGTATTTGTTGGGATTTTCTTCTATGGATGAATTAATATTATTATTATTATTATTATTGTTGTTGTTATTAGTGTTATTGTTGGTATTATTGTTATTTAGTTTGTTTCTATTGAGTTTGTGGTCAGTTGTTGAAATATTGAATCAAAGGAATTTGGTAATTGAGTTTCATCTAAATGTTCTTGCTATATTATTGGTATTGTACTTTGTGAACTTTATATTATTTATTTGATTGATTTGTTGGTTCCCCTGGGAATAAGTTCTGCGATGGCATTGAGTACTTTGTTCATGTTTTGGTCCATTCTGCTGATAAAAGCATGGATTTGTTGTTGTTATGTTTATATATTGGTAGTTTCATTCTGGTTATTAGTTTGTTGCTCGATGTTTGTTGTGTCAAGTTATACAGTCTCGACTTTTGTTTCTATTTTTACGGGGATATCGTCCTCTATATACTCTAGGTTATATATCCTTTTATCTAAATCAATGATATTTTCTTTAATTTCTTCGATTTCTGCTTTGATTTCTTCCAGGAGGTACAAGATGTTTGCAAGTGTTGATTGTTCATTACTGTATTTGCTGGTATTGTTTTGTTATTGGCCTTGTTTTGCTACAGCTGCATAAGAACCAGGTCATTTTTGTTTTTCTTTTGGGGTTCTTATTTGATTTCTAATTATTATAATGCGTGCTAGTTTATATTTGTTATAGAGTTTCTCAAATTTCCCAGCTTACTCTTTATTATATTGCTTCCACTGAAGTTGTCTTTTCTTGATGGGACAATTGGCCACGAGGTGTTCGTGGCTGTCGCAGATTGAGCAGAGTTTTGTTTCAATTGGTTGCCATGTAATGGTTGTTTCCCCAAGTTGTAATCTTTTTTCATTGCCTCATCCAGATCTTTTTGACAAACAAAACTTAAGACTGCAAAGTATTTTCTTTGATATGACATTCTTCTTGGTATGTAACATGTCATGGCTTTGATTTGTTTACAAATTAGTCTGAAGTCAAAGGCAGTTGTATTTGGTGATAGATTAGTTAGTTTGGCTGCAATCTGACCACATTCTTTCATTTGCTCTGCATCCCATTATACATCAAATATTCTGACTGAGTCTGACTTGAGTGGGACACTCCATTGGTTGATCAGCACTTCTTTGTCATCTTTGTTTGTATATGTGATCATTGCTATTTGCCACATTTGTTGTGTTGACATAATAACATTATTGATTGCTTCATATTTGACAAAAAATTGTTGCACTTCAATGAACTTAGTGTCGAGGGGAATGTTTCATACTCTGATACTCATTTTCTTTTTTAGAATAGGGTTTGTAAACTTCATGATTTCCATGTGTTGATTATTTGTTTCAGACATGATTGCATTGCATATCTCAATCACTACTTGTTTGTTACTGAGTATGATAATGATGCATTCATTTTTGTTGCTTCCTTCACTACAGATAGTGAGGAGTCCTTCTGGAGAATTGAGGGCTTTAGTGAGATGGATTATTTTTTGGATTGTCATCCTGCCAGGAAGTTCAGGTACCAGGATGTCAATTTTAACTCTTTTTCTTCCATATCTTTGTGTCCTATCGAATAAAGAAAGGATCTTAGTTTTGTGATCTGTTCGTATTTCTTTTGTTTGCCTTTATAGTTGGATGCTCTGTAGTAAAAAGTTGTGGATGTTGCTAAGTATTCTCCTTCTTCCATGTCGATATCTAAGTTGTAGGCATGTTCTTCTTCTTCTTGGTTCTGGATAAGTTTATCTTGATTGGTGTTGTTTTTGCTCACATGTTTACTCAAGTCTTTTTTGACTTCTTCGCTCCAGTTTGAGGTGTTTAACTCCTTTCTTGTTGTTGAACTGCTTGTCAGAATATCAGTTGTATTATTATCTATCTATGTATGCCTGTTGGGAGAGTTGGGAGCCAATGAGGACTAGTTTTTTTTAGTTAGTCTTTAGTTTTCTTTGGGGACTTCAAAGTTGTTTCTTTGTGTAACTTGTTGGTGTTATCTCTTGCAAGGACATTTTCATTGTAGTTGGACCTCCATTGGACTGTTCTGTTGCAAAGTTTTCTTTGAAAAGACATCTCTTTATTCACTTTTTCTTTTCTTTGTAAAATTATCATAAAAGAAAATTTTTTAGAAAAAAAAGATCTGCGGGAAAGAGTTTTTTTTGGTTTTGGGTTTATAAACTAATTAATCAAATATACAAATTGATCTTTTATATATTTTTCCCTAGCTGTGAAGGTGGGATCTTCTTTTCTTGTCTTGTATTTTCCTTTACTTTTCTTTTTGTTTGATAATTTCCTCTCTAGCTTTCTACTTCTAAAAGGTTTCACATCTTTTTTGTCAAATTTGATATAAGTACTTAATTATTTCAAGACGAATCTCTGTTATACAGTTTTTCTTTTCTATTCTATTTAGAATGGCTATATTGAGACTATACCTGAGTTCTTTAAAGAGAGCTCCTCTAATATTTGCTATCAAGTATCCTTCAAAGCCTTTTCTATTTCTCCTCTGAGTTGCTGGCAGAGAAAAGGTTGGATACAGATCTCTGGTTTTCTGCATTTATTATATTTATTGTTTTTGTAGATGGATGGAAGCCTTGCATGTAGCTTGCTCTTAGTTGGTAATTTATCATTCCAAAGGTTGAAATAGTACTTTCTTAGTTTTTGATCTTTATTATTTGTGTAGTAGTTACTTATCTTTATAGGTTTATGATATATTATATTGTTTGCCAATTAATTTTTTGGATTATTTGTTCACTGAAGTTGCATTTAGTTCTATTTAGGAGACACTATTTTGCCAGATTAATAGTGTTTGTAAGTTTCTGTGTAATTAATTTTATGGAAAATTCAGTGAAGGGGTTCTTCTATTGTGGAGCTATGCCTATTTTTCGATCTTTGATTCTCTTGATTTCAATTTCATTTTCTTCTGGCTTCATGCCTTTCCATCATCTATCTATGCCAACCGATTTGCCATCTTATTATATTTGATTCTGGAGTGGCCTTTTATCTTATATAGTAAAATTTTGATTTTTTTTTGTTTGCATGGAGTTTTGATCTGGAGTAGAAGGTTCCAATTCTTTTGTTTTTTCATAATCATATTTTTGTCTTTCTTTTGAATTTTTTCTATACTATTGATGGCTGCTTAACTGTCAGTATACACATTTGCTACACTGTGTTCTGATAGTGTACTTAGAACCATTACAATTGCTGTTATCTCTGCTCTGGTGGATAAAAGATGTCATTTAATCTGTCCTTGGAATGTGTGTTCTTCTGAGTCTGGAGTAATTATGATCCAGCCCAGTCCATGTAATATTTGTACTTCAAGTTTGTAAGGGATCCATCTGTATAAATATTGAAAATAGCAAAATTCTTTATTTTTTCCCTGATCTTCTCAATTTTTTCTATATTTTCCTGTGAACTGTTGAAAATTTTGTTTTTTTGCCTGCTTTTTGTTTGTACTTCTGATAGTATGCTGACTATTATATCTGTGTCTTGTATGTGTGACTCCAATATTAGGATGTACTCTATAAAGGTTATAGTGAGAGAATTTGGAAATGTTTTGTTTCACTATTTACACTTCTTCATATCTGTATTGTTTTTCTTGTGGATATTAGACTTTTTGAATGGATATAGTGATTGAATATTGTTAAGTTATTGTGAAGCTGCATTTGTCTCTGTTGATATCAAGGGTGTTTAGTGTATAATCTTTGCATGTCTCCAATGGGGAGTTGCTTAGATCTTGGATATAGTATCTGTATCTTGTTATATTTTAGTTTATTTTCTTTTGTTTTTTTCTAATTATGGATTCTTCCTCTTTCTGTATGTAAATTCAGTGGATTTTGTTGTATTATAGTGTGTTATGGAGAACTCTTGTTTGAAGGCATTGACTGTTGCTTGACATTTTGAAATTTTCTTTGCTTTTAATATTCTTTTTATTTTGCTACTCAAAATTAGGAACCATATGGGGGTTGGGCCTAAAAATGTTTTCTTGCAATTCTTATGATTTGACATCATTTTAATATCTTTGTGCTATTTGCATTTAAAAGCTATCCAATGAAAAGTATGTTGTGTTTGTGTAAATGGTGTCAGTGTTTAGAGTAGAGTTGTTTGCTCATGATCTTTTCTATAGGTGTATCTATCACCTGGATTAGTGTGATACTGTTGTTTACATTGCTTGTATCAAATGTGAACCATGTCTTCTCATGAGTCAAATGGTATCATGCATTAAACTTTTTCCTATATGTTTCCAAGATTGTTCCATCTTGTTTAGAACAGGTTTGGTAGATCAGAATTTGTTTTGAAGAGTTTGAAGTCTGCTTCTTGCTATTTCACCAGCTATGTTATTTTTATTGATTCGAGTTGTCCAATTAGTAATATGTAAAAGGAGTTGTCTGTTTTAGAGATATATTAAGTTGTATTCATATTTATTGAAGAGAATGTTGTTTGAAGTTGTCCTAATAAGACCTAGCTTGTGTTTAAAGACTGCTGTGATGCTACTTATGAGGAGGTTGCAAGTCTTTTCTGGAAGTATTATATCATTGCATAAATATTCTGTACTGGGAATCAAGACATGATTAATTATGTACTGCACCTGCTTGTCCATCAGGTGTTTTATCCCTAATAGCTCCTCAGTCTTCCTGAATTTTTGTTGAATTAGTATTTTCTAATGGTCTTTTTTTCCTGAGCTGTTATACCAAACTCCCAGAATTCTTACTGGTACCCCTTATGGGTAGCCTTTGATAATTTGATCCTCTATTTTTATCCCTTATATGAAATCAGCATCTATACTATTGATTATTAGCAACTGGGATTTCTGTATATTAATTTTTATGTCATTATTTTGTAGAACTTCTCTGCTTTCTTAATGATTTGTGTAGTTCTTCTTTGTTGTCTGTAATCTATGTAGTGTCATTCATGTAAACATTGACTGCAATGTTTATTTTTTTGTTTGTCTATCCTAACTTAAAGTCCCTATAGAATTTGATTGATATTGTATAGCCTATAATCTTTTTTTTAATTGTTGTGATTAATGGATCATAAAAGATTCTCCATGAAAGAGGTGAGATTGCGTCTCCTTGATCGATACCATTATTGATCTCATATTCCTCTGTTGGTCCATAATATGTGAGAACCATGTTTTGTCTTTGATTAAAGATGTTGCATAGGATGTTGATTATCTGTGTTGGGATCTTTATCAATTCTAAGGTCTTGGTCAATATTTCTAGATTCATTGAGTCATATGTTTTGAACATGTCTTGGCTGAGGATCCATGCTTGTTTTTTTGTTTTTTTGGCATGCTTAATAATATTGTTTATTATGTGGATAGGTTCCTATATACTATAATCTGATAGTACGATCCAATTCAATTCTGATAGAATCTTGTTCTTTGTTAGACATGCAGCAATTCTGTCAATTAGAATCTTGATAAAGATTTTTCTTCCTGTATCCAGTAGTGTAATTGGTCTTATTATGTCGAGGTTGTTCTGTCAGTTCATTGATTTGAAAATAGGATATATAGTTTCTTTACTCCATTCCTTGAGTGTAAAGTCTTCTTTGATAATTCAGTTGAAAATATGCCTAATTTCTTCTAAGGCTAGTTTGATCAATTTCTTGTATACTAGGTAGAGAATCTGATTTCCTCTTGGGAATAATCTTGAACTTTTGTCTTTGATTACTCTTTTAAGCTCCTCTTTGAATATTTCTATTAGGACTATATTATACCATCTATGATCAATGTTGTCCTTGGGCCTGTATTCCTCTTTTCATGAAGAATGGTCAACTATTGCTATAATATTTCTTATTGGGATCCAGTCTTTGAAGTGTTGTCTAACTGTAGCTTTGATTTCTTCAGGTTCAGTCAAAATATTAATTGCTTCTCCTTCTTCTATAATTATTTTGTCTAAGGTGATGGATCTTTTGGATCTGTCCATAATACTATCTATTATTGCTTTTTTATTTATTACTAGGAAGATCTATCTGGTCACTATTCTTTGTTTGATAGCCTGGCCCCATCTTTTATTGATATACTATATATACTATATAGATTTCACAGATATATCGGACCTTCCTCCCCGGAGTTACAATTGAGGGATCTGTACAAATCCTTATTACATATTTGTTAATAAGTAATTATACATTTTTGAAGTAAACCTATCTATATGAGTAGCTATATCTATTCTACTTCTATATTAACTACTATTTATTTGAAAAGATATACGATTTCTTTTTAATTTTTTTCAGAAAAATTTTATTTATATTAAAAGTAGTCTGATTATCAGGTCATCAAATTTTTTTATCCTGAACTTTTCAGATTTTTTAGTTCTTTGAAGTGGTTCATAGATTTTTTCTCCCACCAAGGCCTTCTGATAGTCAAGTCTATGGAACCTGGCACAGTCACATATTTGAATTCTTGAATAGACACCTCAATATCAAGGCAAGGAACTGGAGTTTTCTTCAGTTGATTTACCATTTCTTTCTTCTATGGTATGCTACCAGTTCAATATTTACTCTTTTTATTACTGGTTCTTTTCCAGTAACATAGTTGTGTCAAAATAATTCTATCCAATTTTAGATATTTAACTGTATTACAATCTTTATATAGACTGTCCTATAACCATATCAGAAATTCCATTTGACAGGTAATCAGATTTATATTTGAAAGTATCGGTTAGTTTACAGTTATGTTAATGGGATAGATCCATTAGCATCAGGAATTACCTCCTGAAGAATTTGATCTAGTGACTTTGTGATATGACCTATAAAGTTCTAACCACTACACTACAGATCCATAGGTCTTATTAATAAAAATAATATATTTTAGGATTAATAAAAAATCTAAACATCTTGTCAAAAAATGACTTCAAATATAAATAATATATAAATATAACTTTTTTTTTTTCTTATCACTTTCAAAAAAAAATAAAAATGCTTTTATTACTTGAAATTATAATAATTATATTTGAAAAAATATTTAAACTTTTGAATCATATTTTTAATAATATCTTTATTCAATGGTTACAAAATACTCAATCTTTAGATCCAAACAGACATCTTTTCATAATCTTGAAATTCCTTCTAATATATTTGGTTTTGAATATACAATTAATCAATATGTATAATTTAAAATTAATAATATATCAAAAATTATTTATAGAAAAATTAAATATACTAAAGAACAAATCCCATATTGTAGAATTTCAGAAGGATCTAAAAATAGTTTTGTATATAAAATAAATCAAAAAGAAATATATACTATTGATAAAAATATTTGTTATTGTTGCAAATCCTTTAATTACTATCTTGAAAATCAATTTATACCATTTGGTAAAAATTATATAATATCATATATATTTCAACAATATTTTTCATGCAAAAAATAAATATGCAACAATAATAATTTATATATTTGATTTATATAAATTTAAATTTAAAATTATATAATTTCAAAATATCTATAGAGTATATTTCATTGATATTAATAATAATCCTATTTCAAAACTTAGCAAATTATTATATATTTACAAATCAAATATAATTCTAAATCATAATATAGTTAAAGAATTAGAATATTATATTTTATATAATTTTGAACATTATAATTTTCTTTATAATAATATATTATTTCTTAATAATGAATCTAAAATATTATATAAATAATATTTTATTTCAATTAAAAATAATTATCTCAATAAAAAATAATATATTTTTATTAAAAACAAAAAAAAATAGAAAAAAATATTCTTATTTTTAAACTTTTATCAATAAAACTATAAGTAAAAATAATATAATTATCTTATAATAAATAATAAGATTCTTATAATAATTAATTTCTGTTAATAAAAATTTAATTTTAAATCTTAAATAAATATTATCATAATTCTCAATTGAATATCACTAATTGTTTTTTTTTTTTTTTTAAAATGCTGGCTCAGCCATGCTTTATTTTTAATTTTGTAGTATCAATATATAGATACTATTCTAGGATGTACTACCTGTTTACTATCAAATAGAGCTCAATAGAATTCCTCTATACAAAGGTACTTACTTTGTGACTTGTTGCCACCCCAGTATAGAGAGTTAACCTGCCAAGGCTGGGCTAGTGCTGAAAGAAATTTCAAATATATAAAAGTTGTCTAAAAGGTTTGTGATCATTGATTTATAAACTCATTGCCATAATTTTTATTAGTGATATACCTGTACATTTATATAAGACAACTGCCTTAGCTCAGTCACTTATATTACTCTTTATATACAATTAGACAATATATATACTAACAAGTACTTATATTTATATTAATATATATAAGTAGCTTCTATATATTTACTAACTATGTATAAGTAATACTTCATTGAAAGACCGTGTGATTTCTTCTTAATTTTTTCCAGACCATTTTTATTAAGAGTAGTCTAGTTATCAGGCTGTCAAATTTTCTTTATTCTGGATCTGGATTTTGATCCTTTGGAGTGATCTGCAGATTTCTCCTCCCACCAAGGCCTTCCAATTGTTAAGTCTATAGGTCAAGACATATACACATGTTTGAAGTCTTGAAATCAGATAGGATCTTCTATCAGTCCTTCCTCAGTAACATGCAACCAGTTTAGGGATCTACTCTTCTTGTTATCAACAAGTGGCAAACAAAGTCTTATCAGGGATAATATTATTTGATTTCAGATAGTGACCTGATTACAATCTTTATATAGATCATCCTATGTTACAGAGATTTTAATTTCAGCGAGAATCAATAAAAACTGTCAATTCTATTGATCTGTACTAGCTATATTCAGAAACATCGATTATATATAGTTAGGCCAATAGATAATTTGTTAGATTTTACCTGCTTATATAATCAGGGAAATCACATTAGTCCCTGGAGAATTTGAACCTGCATTTTGTGATCTGACCTATAGAGTGCTAACCACTGTACTATAGATCCATAGGTCTGAATATCACTAATTGTATTATTGATTTCATTAAAATCTTCATAATATTTTATAACTATTTTTTGAAATAATTATAAATATTCTTCAAATTTTCACATAAAATTATCAACATATCAATTAAGAATTTTAATATTATTTTTATATTCAATTAAATTATTATTATTATTTGAATTTTTTAATATTTTAAAATTTATATTTTTTTTTTTTTTACCCTTTGTTAGGCTAATTATATGTGCTTTATTAAACATTAGTATACTATATATATAAAATGAATTGCTAAAGCTAAATCTCTAATTAGCTCACTCATCTTGATTATTACCACTCTAAATACAACTTCAGGAGTGATTTATCACTCTATTAGTAGCTTAGGTGAAAACTCTTCCAACTACTAATTTCATTGCTTATAACTTACTACTGCAGATCCTCCTTATGAGTTCTGATCGAAGTTAAAATCCTAACCATCTTATTTCATACTTTACTTCTTTTAGAAAGATTTGTTTCAGACCTTAATATTCAAGTTTTTCATTTTCCAGTACTGACTTTTTCATAGTTATGATCTTATTGTTCTGATTTAATGGACTAGTTAACCTTCTTATTTTGTCTTCTCTATAGATCCCTTATACTTGTTCTTACTCGATCATTCTTGAGCATCTTTCATTTCAAATCTTCTTTTGGAATTAATTGCAAACCTTCTTTTGTATCTTTACTATCCACTTTCAAGCTTCTTTACCTACTGTATTCTGTTCTGGCAGTATCTTATATTTGATATTTTTAATATTTGATTACTTCGTATTAGTCCCATGCAGAAGTTTAGTGTATTTTAGCCTGTTTCTGCATTCTCTTCTATAAGTCTGGCTTACATTTATTCGATTATCCTAATTCTACTCTGTCTTTAACTAGAAACCTTATTTCTTTCTCTTTCATCTCTTTTCTTCTCTTATGTAGAAGTTTTCAAAAGTCTTTTAGAATACCTTTAACTCCTTTGTTCCAAATTTCTTGCCATTGGGTTTTATATATTGGACATTCTAGTAGGTGTTCTATTGTTTCTGCTTACTGTTTGCATACTATATATTCTACTTGTTTATATAGGTTTGGTCTTCTTATGGCCAATTTGGGAAGCATTGGTAACTCTTCATTAATTAGTCTGATAAGAAAGCTTCTTTCTTGAGAATCTTTAAAGGTGGTGTTTCAAGTGTGACCATTCTTCATCCTTTCCTATACCAAATCTCATGTATAGTTATATAGATCTTGAATCAATTGATTCTATTTGTTCAAAATCCTATTTTGTTTAGTCCATTGATGAGCTGTAACTTTATTATTTATATTTTTAATAAACTGTCTTATGGAATTATCTAAAGTCATTTCATGCCATTTGATTTCAGTAATAATTTTAGATAAAGTAAGATTCTTCCATTCAATTACAGGAAGCATTGAGGCTTCCTTTGCTAAAGTATTTGTTTCTTCATTGTAGAGTTATTAGAATGTGCTTTGACCTTGACCAGTTCCAGGTCCAATTCTTTTTTTTTAACAATATCCAACATTCTTGCCCACAAGAACTAGGTTTTTTTTTTTAACCATCTTTTGTAAGTCTTTTTGAGATCCTCTTTTTCTATTATTTTCCACTTAAAAATACAGTCTTGGCTATCTGTAAAAATCTTGACCTTGTTGTTTATTGGAACAACTAATAATATTATGACTATTGCTACTAGTTCAGCTCTAGTAGATGATGGCCAGTCATCTACTCCTATTTGAAACTTACTTTCTTTATCCTCTCTTCCTACTTGCACTTATGTTGCTCCTATCTTTATTTTTTTATATCCATGGTCGATAAGAGATCCATTAAAGTAAAACATCAATGTTTCTTTGGACTGTTGATTCTATTGGAGTATTTTAATTGGATGATTTTGATATGCTCTTTCTTTTATATTAACTTTAATAATCTGTTCTCCCCAATCCTCTATATCTATTTGACTTACTCTACTGTTCAGATTGGATTTGTAATCATCTTGGATTGTTTTTTCCATTGTTCTTTATAAAACTATTTTAAAACTTGGAATATTTAACTGCTGGGCTTTTCTCGTGGATTTTCTTGTGTTTAAATAGGAGATTTCATATGTTCTATTTTTTTTTGACTCTATTATGCATTGATTCTTTATGTTTTTACCTTCTGCACATCCTAAACATTTTGTCAGGCTGATCTCCTAAATATATGGGAACTCAGTACACTTGAAGTGTTCTATTTATATTACTTGCTTAATGTCTTCTAATCTTAGCTTTTTCCATATTATTTTTTGATACCTATTACTTGTTACTATCCAAAGTGTTTGTCTTTTATCATGATCTGAATTTATCTTTGTAATTATTGGATCCCATTTTAACCAGTCTTCTTTCCAGAATTTTGTGAGCTGTCTTGAACCTTTTTCTTGTATACTCCTTTCTATCACTAGATATTACTCTGGAATGGGTTCCTTATTGGTTTTCTAGATTAGTTGGATTATTCATTATTTTTTTAGTTCTTTAGTTTCATAGGTAATTAGTTGATTTATATACAGTATATCAGCTTATTGTTTCTAAGTGATGGTATGGCTTTCATATATTAATCTAGTGCTAGGTGCTCTTTAATTGGACAGTTACCTTTGTTCTATTCGAAAATGTCTTGCCATTTCCAGCTTTAAAACCTTATTCCTATATTTTTGACCAACTTCATTACTTGAAGTGCAAAGTTACCTCTATCTGGTATATGCTCTAATGACTTATAGGTAAGCAGATTACATGGTTTCTAGTATTTGACTTGTGCTTGTTTGATTTTGATGATTGTTGTAAGTCCTGCTGATCCTGAATCATTTAGTCTGTTGCATAGTCCTATTATTTGGCTTTTCTTTTATAGTATCCAAATGCTTTTTAAGTTATAGATCTTTGGATGGTGTATTATACTATTGGGTATGGATCTGTACAAGTTACTCTTGTTTTTAAGGAGCTTTCTATATACTATGATTAAAGTGATACACATTTTCCAAGATAGTATACTATGTTACATGCAAAACTCTATTCTTGGTATTAATACCCTGTTTAAAATTTAGAGCATTTGTTTGTTAATCAATCTTTTATTCTTTAGGACTCATGTAATTGTGTTGATCTCTCTGAGTATTCATTCTTTTAGTTCAATTGTTGTCTTTTGATTACTAGTTTAGATCCTCAAAAATATTGTGTGTTCAGTTCTATCTAGCTTTTTATCTGTTTCATTATTGATTCCCATTTTGACTTCTTCTGGATAGTGATTAGAGTTATTAATAGTAACTAGTACTAATTTATTATTATTAATTTAGGAGTTATTGGCTTTATAAAAGATTTTTGCTTCTTCTAGAATCTTTTCTATATCTTCTTTGAATCTTGCTACCCATGTAGTGTTATCCATAAAAGTGATAGCTACATGCCTATATTTCAATTTTTTATTAACTCTTTCTTTTTTTAGGCTTGGATCCCAGGTGACTAACATTTCATAACCCTTTGTTTCATCATTTTGAATTTTACACAACAAAGGATCATAAAAAATTCTTTATATTAAAGATGAAATAGTTTCTTCTTGGTCAATCCCATCTCTAGCTATTACTGATTTTGTGAGTTTATTTTTGATTATAATTCTGAATTCCCTATTCTGAAACAGACCTATTATAATCTTAATGAACCCTTCTGGAAGTTTGATCCTTATTATCACCCTTGTTAACATATTCAAGCTGATTGTATCATAGGCCTTGGCTGTATCTTGGAAAAGTATCCACAACTCCTTCTTTTGCATTTTCACAGATGTTATTAAGAATCTGAATCAGTTCAGCAATACTTTTTCCTGGTAACTCCACAAAGTTTGGACCTCTTAGAACATTGTTAAACTTGCAGATGTTTTCTAATCTGTTTGTTAGAATTTTTGTGAAACATTTTTTTGTAACTTCTAGTAATATAATAGGTCTTGTATTTGGGAGATCATATTTCTATGGCTTTGGTTTTGCTATTGGATAAATGTGATTTTGTTTCCAATTAGCAGGTGTTATTTGCCATTTTAGAAAAATGTTTAATATTTTTTTTAAATATTCTTTTTCATCTTGACAAAGCATTTTTAACATTTTATAGCTGATTTGTGATTTTTCTAGAGTTTTGTTATTGGGAAGTGTTCAAAATATTTCACTCAATTCTTCTTGTGAAATAGGGTTTATAAGATCTTTATATCACCATGTCTTGATATAGTTCTTAGAATTGTATTCTTCTTTCCAGTCATTAGTGAGATTATTAAAGTTGTCCTCTTACTTTGTGAAGATTTCCTGATAGTATTTTTTGACTTCTTCCCCAATTTTATTTTTTTGATCATAATATATTCAGATCTTTCTTTTTTAACTTTGACCCTATTCAAAACTATTTTTATATGCTCTTTTTCTGTTAGTGAGTTTACCATTTTCCTTTGATTATTTCGCAGATTCTCACATCTTTGTTCTAAGGCTATTTTAATTGTGTCTCTAGCCTTTTTTGTTTAGAGATTCTGACAAGTAAATTTAGACCTTCTATTGCATCTTGTATATTCTTTTTCAATAGTGTCTATGGAATATTTGGAAGACTGTATTGGATATAACAGTTTTCAATCTGGTAATTGGGGTTGTGAGCTCTGTTATGTTTTTTTATGGTAAACTAACAATCTGTAGCTTGTCCGAGTTGTTAGAAGGCTCTGCTTTTTTGAAAAATATCATTAATTGTAATACTCTTCTGAATTTGATAAACTCTGGACTATATCTATAGTGCTTATTTCTTGAGATTGATATATTTTTAGTTGCAAGCTTGTTGAAGGCTACCTTGCTAACTAGCTTTTTAAATGTCTTCCATATTTTATTTACTTGAACTTCCCTCATGTTTTCTTCTAGTTATTCTTGTAATAAGGGGTCTAATATTGTTTTGAACTTATGGTTCAAACTGTTATCAAATGCCTGTCATTGATCTGTTGTTGACCCTTTTATATCTATTCTTTTTTCCCCTTTGGTAGGAAATTTGTGAATCATGTTTTTGATAAAAAGATTGGTATTATGTAGTATCATTATTAGCATTGTGTGATTACTATTTGTAACTTCCTTCATGCTCTGATTGTTGAAATGTAGAATTGAATATCTTGTTAGATCTTGTGATATCCATATGTAGTCAATTTGGCCATTACTTGTTGTATTCCATCTTGTTGAAATTTTATTTTTGCCTTCCCATGCTACCTATATGTCTAAGAAGTCCCATTCATCAAGAAAATTGAATAGAGAAATTTCTGGACACTATGATGATCTGAATTTTGCTTTGGAAGATGATGTTCTATCTTCTGCTGGATTGTATGCTGTATTGAAATCCCTTATTAATATTATATGAAAACCTTGTCCATGTTTATTCTTGATAAGACTTTTCACTTTCTCTTGAACTTTTTTGCTTTTTTGCTTGTTTAATAGGATGTATACTTGCATGATACAGATTTTGTTTCTTTTTATCAATAAGTTGACTGCAATTAAATATCCTTCCATTTCTTCTACTGATGCTACTTTTTTTTCAAGATTTTTCCTGATCAGTAGACTGAATTCTGTTTCATATATAATGTCTGCATTGGTACTATGGAAATGTTTATATAATGTCTGATTGTCGAAAGTCCATTTTGTCTTTGTTTTGATCAATTTGGTTTCACTTAATCCTAGCATTCCTATTCCTTGTTCCTGCATCTCTTTTATAAAGCTATATTGAATTACTATATCTGAGATATCTTTAATATTGTGTGTGCTGATTCTTATTACTTTTTTATGAATATTATTATCATTAGTTTTTTTTGATACACTTTTGTCTTTTGCTTTCTTGAGAAACTCCATTTTTTCTATTTGAAGAAATGTGTCAATGTTATACTTATTTTGCTATTGAATCATTTTTTCTTGTTCTATTTGTCACTTCTTGTCCTTATTTAGAGTATTTATTATAGGAAAATCAGACTAGTCCTTCTTGTTGTGGTTTTGAACAACTGGTTTTCTAGGAGCAATTTGGTCTCCCTCTATCTTCTCTCATTCGTTTACTAGAAGTTGTTTTTCTTTTTAGTCTTGAAATTCTACCATTTACCTTTTTAAGTTTATTAAAATGAGATTTAGGGAGTTCTGTCTATCTTCAATCTTATATTCTGTATCTTCTTTCCAGTAAGCTTTCTATCATTATTGATTAACAATTGGTTCTCTATTGCTTTCTATAACTGAACTCTATTTCTCCACTATTTTGATTCATTGTTGTAAGTTTGTTTTATATTTCTTTGACTTTTTATTAGCCAGTCTTGCTTTGATAGTTTTTTGGTTAACTTGTTAAAACTGTTACTATCATTATAAGGACTTGTTTCTTCTAAGCTTTTGGATTTTTATTTGGGCTTATTATTACTTCTAATCTGTTCTCTCTATTCTTATAGCAGATTGATTAGATTCATTATTGCTTGAATAACTCTTTGATTCAGAGACTTCTGATTTAGAGCCTTCTGGTTTAAAGACTTTTGATTCAGAAACTTTTGTCTTATGGGATTGCTCTTTTAAGGCTTTTATTTCTTTGGTAAAATGTTTCTTGGTACTTCATATTAGCTTATATCTATGAATAAAAATATGTTGCTTCAATGCCCTTGCTAAATCTTGGGCTAATGCAAAATATATTACTATAGATCTTTTTTTTTTGAGTGTATAGGGGTTTCTGGGTATATAGTATGCCTTTGCTTTAGTATGTCTGATTGCTCTTGTGATTAAACTAGTTGTAGTATTGTATGTTCCATACAATTTCAAGGATTGAGAGTTCTGCTATTTGATAATGTTATTAATCTAATCATCATCTGGCTCATGTTGAGTAAAGATGGCTCTAATTATTTCTTAATTAGTATATATTATCTATTCTTCTTCCATATTATTATATTGCTGATATAGTGTTATTTGAGCTTTAATTCTTCTTTGTGATCTTGAATAATTGTAAATATGAATATTTGTTGTCTCTCCATATTTTTGAAGGGCAAATTTGATCTCGTGTCTTGAGTGACTTCGATCAATAACAATAAGGGTTACTACCAAAGATTTCTTGTTCTCCTTTTCTTTCTGCTGAAAGATTTTCTTATATACAGGATATGAGACATTTATTCATTTTTTTGTTTCTAGAAATATGACTGTAAAGTTTTTGCCCTCTTTTTTGTTAGCTTTTTCAAGATATTGCAAAGCATCTTCTTCTTAACAACAGAAGGTTGTTCAGGAATTGCCACCGAGAAACTCTTTTTTAAAAGGCTTTGAGTCTTTAGATAATCCTAGTATATTTTGGAGATATGCTACTTACTCATATTCTAATTTTTTTAGAAATCTGGCTATAAATACTTTTATTTTATATTTACTATCTTTTTTAATGTAAAATGGATTTAGGCTAAATATTTTTGGTTTATTTCTTATGAAATATGCAAACTATTCTACAATATTATCTTTAATTTTTTCAGTAATTTTTTCTATTTTGATCTGATCTTTTATTGCCTTTTTTTCCATTTCAATTTTGACATTGATGGGAATTTCTACTGTTATTGTTGGATGAACTTTTATATCTATTTCCTTTTCTGAAAGATCTCTAATTGCATAGAGATTAGTTATTATTGATTGCTCCTTTGAAGAAATATAAGAAACTTGTTGTAATTTTTCTTTCTGATTTATTATATCAAAGTACTTGTTTTCCAAGAAGGGGACTAAAAGGTCTTCTTCTTTGTCTTGCTCCTGGTTTCATAAGTAGAGAATATATTGTTTGAGAACTATAGTTCTGATAAAGGTGATTTAATTATTTAGAATTCTGGCAATGATACTATCTAAGATCAAGTATCTGCTTGATTCTGGAGCCCTGTTTGAGATATTATCTGTAGTAGATATTGTGCTGTGAATAGTTTGTATAGCTCATAGTATTCATTGTTATTATATTTATTTGATAGTTGAACCAGTATATCTATAATATGTGCTTCCCTTTTCTTCATAATTTGCATTAACTTATGTTTTTTCATAGTTACTGTATATTGAATCACACGTCATAGAAAAATGTGTTGTTTATTTTTGTATAGTATTGTGTTTTGATCAGATGTATATTGTTGTTTACTTTGATCAGATGTACATTATTGTTTACTTTTGTGTAATATTGTGTTTTGATTAGACATATATTATTATTTATTTTGATCAGATGTGTATTATTGTTTACTTGTAATTCCAGTTGATCAGAGTTGTTTATCAAAATAGTTTAGTGAAACATGTAAAATTGAGAAGTTAATTACATTTCAATCAGATTATTTATTTGATATATAAACAAGTTGTTATATTTCTGAATAATATATTCATATTTTGCATGACATAGTAATTATTATGTATTGTTATTATGGTGTTTGGATATTCTTTACTATTTAGCAAAAGAGACTTGGACATCCTCCTAGATATTATAAACCTTGAGTTTGAACTGATTTATTGATTTGGCCAATTATTTACAGGACTTCTCTTGATGTTAAAAAAGGTGTTAACCTGCACTAGTCTGGCTGAGAGCTTGGGGAGTTGAGGTTGGGTCTTAAAGAACTTACTATAAATCATTTTTCTTGAATTTTTCTTTCCTCTATAAAGAAAGAAAATCTACAAAGTATGGCTGAAATATACTTGTATTTTTCTACTTCTTGCTGCCAAAAAAAATAGATGTATTAAGGACTGGTCCTATGTAGTTATTTCTTATTGATATGGTGATTTTTATTAAAAGTTTCTCTTTATGTTATGGTTGGATTGTTTTGTTTTCCAAGAAAATTATCAAAAAAAGAAAATTTTTGAAAAACTGGAGATAAAAAAGAGTTTTTTTTTTTAAATTAATTATAGATTTCTTTAAAAATAATAATTATTATATTAATATATATATTATTAAGAAAATAAAATATAAGAAATAGCAAAAAAAACTTTTTTACGCATAATCTGAAAAATTTCAAAATTACCATTTTAGAAATTTTCAAAAATTTTAGTTTCGAAGAAAAAATCAAAGAAACCTAGGAGTTCCTCTCCCAAGGAACCCAACTACCAACATAAATATATTCTCCTTAATGTTCTTATTACTATATTCAAAGAAAACTAGCAATAATCTATTATAAAAATATAAAAACAAACAAACTTTTTGTGACTGATCCCTCCTTATTTCATCTCCTTTCAAATCTTAGAAATTGTCCACCTATCTGACTTACACTCATTAGAAGTTTGAAGAATAAACAAGCTGAATTCAAAGTATTAGTAGCCATCTTCAAAACAGTTTAGAGAAATAGACTCTCAAGCCTTCACACAAACATCAATATTTCTACTCTCGAACCCATGACTTAATCACACTTAATATATTCTTGACTTTCAACAAATCTTCAAACTTATAGATAAGGATCATAAATTAGTCATAAAAGATATTATAATCAAAAAATTAAGCTATAGCCTTCATATCTCCTGGAGCAAACTTGACATTATAACAGATAAAATCTTCAATACTTTTCTCTTGAAACAAAAAACCCAAAACTTTATACCTCCTCCAAACATACCTATCCCAACTAAGGAAATAATTTGCAACAATGACATGCAAATATATACTAACTAACCTATCCCCACATTAGCTTACATGCAACATACATATGTTAGCCAGCCTATTTCTTCCAAAAGTAGCAATAATAAAAATATCAATCAACAAGATTTGGACCAATCACAAGTAATAAAAAATGATGCCACAACAAATCAATCAGAAAGGTCTCCAATGAACTTTACAATCTTATAGGCTGATTAAATCAACAACAAAATAGATATTAGGTTTGCTGATCCTCAGAAAAATCAAAAAGCACTTGTAGAAATTTGCCAAGAACTAAATATTTTCATATGTGAACCAGAAGCAATAGTTATCATCTTCCTAACTATTAAACAAAAAGCTTCCATCAGAGCCCCTGAAAACTTTAAGGCAATAGTTATCATCTTCCTAACTATTAAACAAAAAGCTTCCATCAGAGCTCCTGAAAACTTTAAGGCAATATTCATCAAAATTGAGCTCAGAGATAGGTCCTTTTTTTGCACATTTACATAAATAGAGTTAATTAAAAGCAAACACTAGTTACAATATAAAGAAATTGAAAAACAATATCATAACAATTACTATAACAAACATAATATTACTTTCATTATCAGAGTAACAAAATGTAAAATCAGAAACATTATTAACAAGGCACTATTCATAGTCTATCTCAAAACCCATGATTTGATAAATTTAAAATATTGGCAGGTTGTAGCAATTTTTGTGTATAGATTCAACTACTTCATGGATTCAACATTATCAAAAGCTAAGTATTATACCATTTTCAAATATTGTTAATAAATAATTAAAAACAAACTACTCAAACTTTCTGTCTCACCTGATATTATTCCTGCAAATATAAAAATCAAACTATTTCATCCCATTCTTATTTTATCACTATGACTTTTAACTCAAACAGTCAAAAGCTTATAAATATACTATAACTTTGATTTCCTTCCAGAAACATACTTTAAGAAAAAACTTGAGCTTCTAAACAAACCTGAAAACCTCATCTCAGAAGTTAAAAACCTCTTTCCATTAAAATACAGAGCCCAGCTGAAAGACTTAAAAGCTTTGATAAGAAAACTCAGGGACTTCTATTATGTTCCAAAAAAACTTCTAGAATTCTACTTTGACTTTTCTCCCTCCAAACAACAGCTTCCAGCCTCATATACTGAATTGCCAACCTAATTAGCCATTTATTTCCTAGTGGACAACAATCCAATAGCCAAAAAAGATGCCACACAATTACAATAGAGATACAACTTTGTAGTCAGAACCCTTCCCCCATCACATCAAATTAGTGAGAACTTTAATATCACACTTTCAATTCAGTAGCAGAGTGAGGTGAACCCACTTTTGGAATTTCTAAATTCAAGATTCAGATTCCAGTTCCCACTAGAACCTAAATGGATTGCTGCTAACTTAACTCAAATGAGGAAATCTTTCCTACTAGCATTATTAGAACTTATTGAGGAAAATCTCAATATCTCGAAAGAAGACTTATATAGAAATTTATCCAAACTCAAGAAAACCCTAAACAAGATCAAGAAGCATATCATGGAAAAATATCACGAGAGTGTATTCATTCAGTACTACTTGACCTTCCCATACTTGAAGATGCAATCTCTTTTCTCAAAAACAATTATATTTATATTACCCTACCTATTATAGAAGATGAATTCCTTTTAAAATATATCAATAAATTGAGCAAGTACTTTTATTTTATCAAACTATCAGATGACTTTATTTACTGAACTATAACCACCTGCTCAGAATTAGCTCTTCTCCCCACTCTGTTTTAATAAACATTAATAGTAGCAATAATAGTTCTTCTTTAGTTCCAATAACAATATCTCAATACCATAACATCAAATCTGCAACCTTCTCACTCTAATTACAATTAACATATAAGGCCTAAATCAATTGGAAAAACTATAATGCTTCATAGATTCACAACCAAATACAATAGATATAATAATCTGCATTGAAACAAAACATATAAATTATCATCACCTTTCCAGAAAACTCAACAACTATATTATAATCTCAAGTTAACCTAACAATATTCTAAGCAATGATGCATATATCCTTATCTCCAACAAACAAACAAATCATATCTTCAAAACATTCATATAAAATGAGTACTGGTATGTAACACAATTTAAATTTAAGCCTAAAATTGAGATAACAATAATTACTCTATATCTTCTATATAACAACCAATCTAGAAAAAAAGTAACTTCATCATTCTATGAATTTATCTTCAACAACAAAACTGAAATAATCATAGCTGAAGATTTTAATATATTTTCAAAAACAATACTATTAATAAATGCATACATAAACAATAAAAAAAGAAAAATATATAACCATCTACACAATTCAATTAACTTAGTAAAAACTTTTGATAAGGAACATAAATATACATATTTTGCATTTACAAGTATCTCAAGAATTGATCAAGTTTGGCTCATTTCTAATCTGGCAAGTAAAATGTTAAGCTACAATATATCTGATCCAGTATTCATAACCTTTGACTACAAGCAAATCAAAATAATATTTGACTGCTTTAAATATAAATTACAGAGAATAAAATTTATAACAAAGGCATATAAATTTGACAAAGCAGTACCTGAACAACTAATATTATTCAAAGAAAATTTTATCCTATAATTTGATCAATTTTCCTCTTTCTTATTGTCACTTTTTGAAAGCATAATTATTCAAGCTCTCAACAAAAATATACTCATCAGAAAACTATAAATACTAAGCAAAAACACAAGAAATCTTTTTTCAGAAATCAATGATACTATAATATATATCAAGCTAGCATTCAAGAAAATCAGATCCAATATATTATCTGTTATTTTATATAGAAAAGTTGAGGAGTATTACCAAAAAATATCACAATCTTTTTTTAATCTAAGCTTACTTAAAAAAACACTTCAAACCTTAATCACAAAAAACAAAAAAATATAGCATTATTAATAATAAACAACATTCAAAAAAGAGTTAAAGAAAACTTCACAAACTTCTAAAATAGACCCAAACATTATATCAAAATAGCTTTCAATGATATCAAACCTTCTCTTGACCTTTCAATTCTCACTGATAGACAATAACTGCAAGATAATCCTTAAACTCTGGTTGACATCATCATAAATTATTTCAAAAAAAAAAAACTGCACACATCCAAAGACTTTGAAATTAATGAAACATAGCAACAAGACTATACACCCAAATAACAACTAAAGAGGAATTTTATCAAGATCTACTTAATACTATCACTTTGCAAAATTTAGAAGAATCAATAAACTCATTTTTAATAAACAAAGCTTCAAACCCTAGCAAAGTTTCTTATGAAGCATGAAAAAATGTAGAAACTCCTGCCTCACTGTACTAAATGAGATTTTCAACAACATACTAAAAAATAAAAACCCTTCCAGAGTATGGAAATAATCTATTATTATACTTCTGTCAAAAAAACATATTTGGTCCCACAATTTAAATAATATTAAACTGATTGCTCTTATATAAACAAGCAAAAAAATCTTTACTAAAATCCTCAACAAATGATTATCATCAACAATAGCCAAGTTTGCTATTCTATTATCATCCAACTTTGCTGATACAAAAGATTAAAGTACTCTTGAACTGCGGCTATCATCAGATCACTTATTAACACCTTTACAAATCATGACTATAAATATTGGCTAGTCTTGTTTGACACCTCAAAGACATATAACTCATCCAATTTCAAGAGTCTTGAGTTTGCCATGAAGAGAATAAAACTACTTGCAAATTTCACAAAAATAATTATGAAACTACTGATAAATTGGTTACTTAGTTTATTTCTTACTACAACTTGACCTACTCCATATCAGTCTCACAATGACTGGACAAAGGAGAAACTATAGCACTACTATTATAGATTATTTTTTATAACCCAGTCATCTCGAAGATACAAAATATTTTACTATCCAACAATAATATTTTTATATACATTGATGATATCACAATCTTTATATAAAACTTTGCAATACTACAAAAAGCAACTAATATATTTATATTATTTCTTAAAATAAATCATGTGACTTGCAATAAAGCAAAGATTAATCTAATAATGAACTACTTCTAGAAAAGCAACAAACATAAACAATACCTAAAAGTTGAGGATATAAAAATCACTCCCAAACCTTGTGAACAAGATATTAAATACCTAAAAATTTATTTATCTGGTCAGTTCCCTAAGTTGTTAACAAAACGAAGGCTTCTAAATAAATTCAATAAATTTATTAAAAGTATTGCCAGCCAAAAAATGTGAAATGGCTCTATCATAAAGCAAGTAACACAATGGATTATCATAACTCAGATTGATTATGTCCTTCAAATAACACCCTTAAGAAAATACAATATCAATATACTCCAAACATTATTCAACAAAGTAATAAAAAAGAAATTGGGTATAGAATATACTCTATCAAACAAAACCTATTTCTTACAAGCCAGTATTAACTTAACAGCTCTCAAGAATCAGAAAACAATAACTTTGATCAAACTACTAGCCACTATTTTAGTGAACAGGAAATTCGTCCCTTTTATTCAATAAGAAATTTCCTCAATCCAAATTAGCAGTGCAATCTAATTATACCCAATTTGCCATTCTCAACATTTTGAACAATCCTGGATTACAGAAGCAGCCTAGATAACAATAGACTATAAAATCAATATCTGTTCAAATCCATGTCCTTTCTCACATAAGGATATATAGTTATTCATAAACCTTCATACTAAAATAAACAAAACAATAGTTCTATATTTATTAAAACACAACATTAAAACAGTTAAGCTGATCACACAATATAACAAATCCAATATACTGTAAATTCATGGAATAAGCTTTATGTAAAAATAAAATGAGTTATTTTTGATCGTACCTCCAGTTAATACATTAATCTCAAAAAAAAATCTCCTTACAAAAATAGGCAACATACTACCCCTCCCCAATCTAAAATCTCTTTTCTAGGCTTTCAAAAATACAAACTACATATAATTCATAAAAATGAGAAAGAATTATAATAAAGAAATAATTAGAGGACAAAATTATATCATAGATAAGAATACAAACTATTTAAATTAGTGCCAATATTATACTCAACCTTGTATCAAAAGTAAACCCATCAAAATAGTTAAATTAATATGGCACAAAAAAAATAACAATCTTTTCTATCTCCTTAACAACCTAAATCAAATCAATACACAACTCATTCCCAAACCTACCAATAATGAAATAATTCTAATTTAACTATGACCAACAACTTCTCGAGCAAATATCCCTATAAGTATAGTAATCCAAAGGACCAATAAAATTGAAGTAAAAAACAACAGCAGTATACAATTATTTCTCATATTTCTGGTTCTCATTATGAATTATGGACCATTTTAAACAACATAATTGAAAATGCTACACATTATACCAATATAATATACTTTATATTCAAACTTTAAAATATTAAGTTTCCATTATACATTAATAAGAAAATCAAAGTTTAACATAGCCCTATAACTGAAAGATGCCTAAACTTAGCAAAAATCAAAAAGATTAACCTAATATACAATAAAATCAAAGACAAGTCTACTTCATCGACTATTTAAACATATACAAGTCTATCTCCCTACAAGATAACATAATTCACCACTTTATCATTCATTAACAATAAAATAGGACCAAGCATTACATATTGGATAAAATTCATTAACTTATATACTAAACTATTTTCAATCATCTTAAGCAACAATTGTATATATAAATCCAACAATATTTCTGAATTCCTATAGCTAAAAGAAGTCAATAAAAGTTGTTGAAAAATGAACAAATATAATTATAGAGCCTTAACTATCTTCAGAACAAAGCTACTATACAACTCATTATCCACAATAGACAAACTTTACTAAAGATATCCAATACTATACAAAGACTCAAGATACCTGAGATGTAATTACATAAAAGAAGATTAGCTTTATATCTTTAATTGTATTGAAAGTAGGAAAACGATAAAAAAAAACTGTTCAAACTTAATAAAATCCTAAAAAAACAAAGCAGAAACTGAACACAAACTAATTAACAACAACAATATCTAAATTAATCAAAGGAGACATTATACTTAACATAACTATAGAAAAGTTCAATTAATATCTAGAGTTATTATTCAATGAAAAATTACAAATCCAACTGATAAATGCATCACTAAAAATCCTCTACAAAATTTGAAAACAAAGATCTATCACAGCCAACACTTTATTAATCAGTGGAATTAAATGAAATAAAATAAAAGTGACATATAAACCTATCCAAGGTGAAATAGTATAAACAACAATAATATCTTAAAAATAATTGTTGAGTTATCAAACTTATTAAATAACTCTATACAAAAATTATTATTCCTTCCCTCAATAATAATATTGTTTTTGAATAGGTATTAGTCATTTGATCATATTTTGATGAACCTTGATACTGTTTAATAGTGTAACATAATAGGAAAATTACAATAGGCTATAGTTAATTTACCAATGTAAAGACTATTAATGTTATGTTTAAGATTTAATTTTCTAATTAAAATCTATATTTAATACTCATTTGTAATAAATAAATATATATATATATATAAGAAATAGCAACTTATGGTCAAAACAACAGAAGTGATCACAGTGGTGATCTATGGGCAATGATGTTAAAGGTTGGAAGGGTATTCACCTGAACTATTAGCGGAGCGATAAATCACTTCCGAAGTTGCACTTAGAGTTTTGATATATCAAGACAAAATAGTGACAAGTGAGTTAAGTAAAGTCTTAGCTTTAGCGAATTATTTAAAATGTATAGTATACAAATGTTTAATAAAGTACACGTACCTAGCCTGACCTAGGGTTTTAAAAAAAATAAGAAATAGCAACTTATTGCTATATAAGTCAAATGAAAAAATAATATATAACAGTATTTATCCAATCACATGATTAAAAAGACACACATATAATAACAACATATATTAATTTTTTGTGTCATATAACAATATATTAATAAAAGAACAAATAATAATCAAGATCCTATAGAGAATAGAAAAGGAGCTATTGAAGTTATTGGAAAAAATAACTTTTTATCAAGATTCTCAACAAGTACTTTAGGAAACAAGAATAATACAACATAAGCTGAGATCAACAGCAATTAATCAATTCTATATTTCTATTAAGTCAATACATGTTTTCTCTATACTAGATAATATTATTGCTAATCTATTGATAATAGATCTATTGATGCTGACAAATGAACATATGCTGTGGCAATATATTCTCACTCTCTAGGAAAAGAAGCAAAATAAAAAAAAAGATTTGAAAGCATCTATACTAGAAAAAAAGGTTTATAATATATTAACAAGCAAACCAGTAATACAGGTATTAAGCTTTAATTAAGTTAAAGTTACTATAATAGAAAGCATATAAATGGAAGTTTAATTAACTTCTACAGAACTTGAAGAAATGCACTCCATTAAGGAAGTTATAATAAAGAATAGAGCAGTAGTGAAATATATAGAAATAGAAGTGTTAAAAGAAATAATGTAGAGAAGCTGTATTATAGACAGCATATCTTATAATACAAAAAATAGGGTTCAGGAATAACAGTAAATCTATTCTTTATAAACCAACAAGGATCAATTAAAGTGGGGTACTTCAAGTCATGTTGTCAAGAAAAAATAAAGAAGAGAGAATTATATACTAAAAGGAGTTCTAAAAATATTTAAGAGAAAGAATTCCTTAAAATAGAATTCATTAATAGCAACTATTGAATTACATTTGACTTTGATAAAGAAGATGTAACAAAATGTCTGAAAACTGTTAACAAAAAAAAAGCTGAGAACTTTATACTTAAGAGAATGGACAAAGATATAAGTATACAATCAGCCTTTCAAAAGTATACTCAAAACAAAAAGTTTTTCAAGTCAGAAGCTTTCTATTTGCCAAAAATAAATCAAAATATGTTACAATAGTGAATACAAATCACAAGCTTAACAAACATATAATTAAATAAACAATAGAAGAATTTGAAGAAATTATTAATACTTATGAATATAAAATATCTTTCTATCAAAAATAATTTAGAATTCATCTTTATGCTCATAGAGAATATATTAACTTGAATAAGCAATGGGTGATCAAGATAAAATACAATTAAGTATAGTCTGTAATAATACACAAATAATAAGATAATCAAGAAATCACCTAGATTCTAAAAAAGAAAAAAAGATACTTCTTAAGACTTTATGGAGTTAATAAATTATCTACAAAATCTATAAAGAAAGTCTTAAACCACACAAAGGCTAAGGTCTTTTATATATCAAAAAACAAGATGACCTTGATATCAAAAACTATGCAGTAATATACTTTGAAAATGAAAAAGATCTAAGGAAGGTACTCCAATATTAACTAAAAATCACCAATCAAGGGCTATAATAAAGTACAAAGAATTATTATCATTACAGGGTATTAGTTGATCCAGCCAGATAAGGCAATGTACATATAATAATTAAAGAAGCAAAGGAGCAAAATTGCAAAAGCTAAGATATAGCAAGTAGAGATAGAGAAAGTAATGAAGATATCATGATAACTGAAAAAAAAGTTATACTGGCATCAAGATTCAGAAGTAATAATAGTCAGTCAAAAAATAGAAGAAATATAACAAGGTCTATATCAACAGTAACTGGTAGCAATAGGGAGCCAATAGGGAGGTAGAGATACTAGAAAGCAAATTAAGTCCCATATCAGGCTTCACAATATTTCTCAGAAATGAATGATGAAGCTTTGGATACTAGGTGACATCAAAGGTAAACAACAAGATAGGAAACAAGAAGTCTAAGATCAACTGCAAAACAAGAATTAGAGGTAGTTCACTGAGTAAAATATTAGAGAAGCTTAGCAAATAACTAGAAAAACTAAAGAAAGATCTATTCAAAAGGAAAACCAACTACTCCTAAAAAGGGTGCATCAGTTTAATCATAGAAAGAGAAGGAATATTAACCCATTATTCTCAAGTCCAAAATGCAAAACAAGAACAAAACATGATAAATAGAAAAGAACAATAGTAGGTAGTAATAGAATAATCAAGATCTTGATATTTTTCTGCAAATAGAAAAAGATAAATTTCTAAAGAGAAATGGAGAGGATCAATAGGTAGAAAAAAAAAAGAGAAAGATTTATAAAAAAGGGTAATTAGAATAAGGATGCACAATATTAGAGGTATTACTGATAATACAAGCCAGTATAGTCTTATAAAAAAATACAGAAACAAGGCTTTGAAATAATGGGACTATGTAAAACAAAACTAACCAATACAAAGGCAAAATGAGCCTTCTAAAATCAAACAATCTTCAAGCATTTTCATAGTACTAATAAAAATACTCTATATAGTGCAGGGTTAGTCTCTTAATAAGAAAAGATCTGGAAAAAAAAGTAATATTAGTAGAAGAGACAAAAGGATATATAATAGTAGTTAATATGCTTATAAAATGAAACAAGATGTGTATTATCCAGATCTATATTTCTTCAGACAAATAGCAAAGCATAAAGATGCAGAAAAGAGTACAAAGCTTCATTAAAGAAAAGAATAAACAAGACTTTCATATAATAGTAATAAAAAATTTTAATACTATATACAATCCTGCAGAAGATAGAGTATCAACATCTAGAGCTAAATTCAAACTATCTTGATATCTGGAAATACAATTGTTCAACTTTTTAGATAAATAATTCTTCTTTGATATATAGGCTATATGGAAAGAAAAAGATAAAACTCCAGTAAGATGGAATACTACTAGCAGTAGTCAGATTGATTATATATGAATATTTCAAAGCCTTATAAACTATTCAATACTTAGATTTGATAATTAAAGTATGAAGAAAACAATAGGAAGTGATTATATTATATTGGTACTGACAATGGCAATCTCTTTATAAAAGATATTAAAAACAAGCCTTTCACAAAGAGTAAACAAAGAATTTATATAAAGGGGTTATACTTGAACAATAAAAAATATTCAGTAAAAGCTTGAATCACAAACTCAGAATGTCAATGAATCCATTGTTTAAAGAAGAGCCTAAAAAAGGTAAAAGAAAAGTTTAAGCAAACAAGATCTGGAAGGCATTTGAAGAAAAATATGTAGGGTAGCACATAACAAGCTTGTGATAAAAAAACTATCTGCTTTTTAGGAAAAACATCATAGGCATAGGCCTGAATTCATCAAGTATTGAAGAGCCATTCTACTATTCGCACTCTTTAAGAAGGTAGAAAGTACACATGAATCAATCAAATTGCAAGTCCTTAGTATAGCAATTAGAAAATATATATTATTTTCAGTCCTAATTATCAAATCAAAAACTATTGTATCTAATATAGCATTTCTCAAATCCTATAGAAACTTTTAAAAAAGAATATACAGGATACAATAGAAGGCCTAAAACTTACTTGTCAAAATACAGAGGCAAAAAAAACAAGTGATGTTATCAAAAAAGCCTTGGAACAGAGATGTAATGCTTTATATAGCAATCAAAGAAGAATAATAAACTTCTTAATTGATATAGAACAGGTCAAAATAATGTTGGATAGAATTAAGATTAAAGATAGAGAAAAGAAATATATAACTATCAAAAAAGAAAAAATTGAAAGAGAAATAAGGAGATATTATTATGAGGCATTCAAAAAATGAAATATCAATTTTGACAGTCTTACAGAAGATTGGAAAGAAGAATACAATCCTAAAGATATATTAAAAAGAGGGGTTTAAGACCTGCTGAAACCAATCTTCCAAGAAAAAATATATAAAATACTTCAAGGACTTCCAAATAATAAAGCCTCAAGGAGATCACAAATTAGCTATAAAATGCTAAAAAGATTGAGTCAAGAAGAAAAAAAATATCTTAAAAAGATGCTTAACTGTTTTCTAAGATAGAAAGTTATTCCAATAGGATGAAATCAAAACTATATATTATATATTAAATAGTAAAGCCAAAACCATAAGGATATGAACTTCTCAATACCATACTGATAGTATTGCTGGAAATTATATAAAATGTTTCACTATTATTCTTACAAATAAATTGAAAAATATCTGCAAGATAAATAATATTTTGAGAGGACCTAATATATAGAATTATCAAAAGAAAGTATAGTAGAATTGATTCAAATTCTCGATTAATAATAGCAAATTAGCATTCATTACTATTAACAATCCAACCAATATTTAGAAGAGGTTCAAGTAGAAGTTAATAGAGAAGTAGTTAAAGAATTGAATAGAGCTGAAAAAACAAGATTCTTGAAAATCTGGACAGGTAACCAGAAATCTGTTATTGAGCTCAAGGAATAGATGCTTAAAGAAATCAATATAATTATTAAATCTCTAAAGAACAAAATATTAACTAATAAGCAAGCACTTTATATTTTGAACAGAGTCTTAATATCTAGAATCGAATTCAAAATGTAGCATTTTATACTATATTGGCAAATATGTAATACTCTAATAATGTTATATAGAAAGCTGTTCAAAAATAAGGCCATAATATGCTAATTCATATCTAATTGTATAGTATACCCTTCCAGGATTTACAATTTGAAGAGTGTTTGTATGTTACAAAAAGAAAGTTATTGTGCAATAAATTAAATGACTTAGGGCTAGCTGAAATCACAACAATTATTATATTAAAGCAATCACAGATTAAGACTAGGAATTTTTCAACTTACTTACATGTAACTCACTAACTATTTTCTAGGAAAAAGCAACTTTGCATTACAAGTATTGAAACTAACCAAGTATATGGAGATAACTTTCTATAGCTGGAAATGGAGTGATGTCTTTAATTGAAATATTAAAAATAACCAATTAAAGATTATCTAATAACAGATGAATACAGTAAAACTATTTCATCACTCAAACACAATAAGTTAATGTATATAGATCTGCTTATTAACTATAAAACTAGAGAAGTATAGAACTAGCAATTGCTTCAACTCTTATAAAAGACAAATAAATAATCTATTCTAGAATGGTACTTGTCAATAATAAGAAAGATGTAAGGAAAAAAGCAAGAATAGCTCATAAATTCTTGGAATAAAAGAAGATTGGTTAAAGTGAAGTTCAGAATATCTAGTACTCAATCTCAATCTCAATCTCAATAAAAGACAAAAACTTTGGGTAATTACCAAGAGCAATAATTAGTAGCAACAACTTGTTTAATAAAGTTGATTTTAGGTAACAATAAAAGATGTATTAAAATAGATCATTTCAAATGTAATAGTTCCAAGAAAAATTTAAGATCAAATCTAATGTGATGCCAGGACTTCCAGAAGAAATCAAGAATAAAAACCAATATATAGTAGAATCAAACATAAAACAAACATATCTGATTTTTTATCTTAATATTAGAAAATCTATAAGAAGAGTACAACTTTTAGAAATCCCTTGTTCTAAGATAACCTTAGAGGAAATGATAAGTAAAACAATTTATATAAACTTAGTAACTACACAATATAATAGAAGGCAACTGGAAGAAGTAGAGATAGAGAATTGAAAGAAGAAGCTCATTAAAGAGAATATTAAATAAAGCATATATTAAATCTATCTGATTGAAATATTCAGGTATAACAAGAGAGATAATAACAATAATACAATAATCTTTTACTTTGATGGATCCCTTGTTGATCATAAAAATAAAAACATGAAGATGGATACAGCATGGATACAAATTAGAAAAGCAGGAAAAAAAGTAAATTCCAAGTAGGGTATCTAACTGGTTTTTATTTATAAGAGCAAAACTAGTAGTGATAGTCACCATACTGCTAGTAGTACTAGTTAATAGTAAGGTCAACATCCATACTGATAACCAAGCCTGCATCTTCAAATAAAAAACTATAGAAAAGGAAAATTCCAAAAAGCCCATAAAAAATAGGTAAAGGAATAAAATTGGTTCTTGTGAACATGAATGTTGAGCCTGGTAAAGAAAAAATGATTAGATCTAAATCTTATCAAAATCAAAGTATACTTCAATATTTAATACAATAAGAAAGTAGATATTCTAGCCAAAAAAGTATTAAAGTTTTCAATAATAAAATGACAAAATCTAGACTTACCTAAAATTATTACTGAAATCAAATAGTAAAATATAAAAAACCAATTCCAAAATAATGATACAACAATGAACAACCCAAAACAGAATAAACAAAAAGTGAAGTCATCAAATTCAAGATCAGTAAAAACACACATAGAACTTAGTTTGAAAACAAATGAATAATGGATATACAAGGAATACCTTTTTCAAAGGTTTACAAAGAAAAAGCTTTCTTGTTAAAATGGCTAGTAATGAGCTATCAATATTAACAAAGCTAGCCACAAAAAGATCAGACTTATACAAGCAAGTGAAATGTATGGTATGTAGATAGCAAGAAGAGACAATAGAACACTTGTTAAAATGTTCAGCATACAAAACTTAATAATAATAAACCTGGCAAAAGAGTATGAAAAATATAATGCAAGATTTTAACAAACTCTTAACAAATAGGAAAAAGAAGTCAAAAGGAAAAAAGATAAGTTTAATAATTGATAACAGAATAAAAAAAAGAGAAATGGATAAGAAAGTAGCTTAACTGATGAAAAGAATCTTAAATACTGGTTGGAATATACTTAGCTTTTGCATGAGATTGATTGAAGAAGATCTAATAGATGAAATAATAGACTTAAAGTACTATAGAAAAAGAATTGATAAAGAAGCAGAAAGTAAATAATGAAGATACAGAAGAAAATATGTAACTACATAAGAAAGAAAATTTGGAATGTCAGATATAAAAAGGTGATAGAGTGGAAACAGATATTGAAAATTAGTAGAAGAATAAGATTAAAAGGCTGATATATTTACAGAGCCAAAAAAACAGAATCAAAGTATCAGGAAATCAATCATATCAAGCACCATTAAAGGAAGAAAAATTAAAAAACAATATGCTTAAATAAGTTCTGCAAGATAGAGTAAAGTATGGAATAAAATGGTTGGGTTTCAATTTCTATCAGAACTTAAAGAATTGATTGTCAGGCAATAATGTTAGAAGTTGAAAGTGTGTTTATCTAAACTTCTAATAGAGTGATAAATTACTTCTGAAGTTGCACTTAAAAAGTTAAAATAATCAAGATGAGTGAATTAGTTAAAAAATTAGCTTTAGTATCTCATATTATATGTATAACTTATAAATATTTAATAAAGCATACATAACTAGCTTGATAGAGGACAAAAAAATAAAAAAATAAATAAAATATAAGAAAAAGAAATAGTAGTAATAAAAGTATTAAAAAGAGATTTAATATATAAAAGTTTATTAAAAAATAAAAACTTTTTGTAATAGTTATAAGCTTTGGATATACAGTTAGCATAGAAAGTAATATTCAATTTGTATATACTATTATGCATGCAAGTATTTAAGTAAGCCTTTTACTTTTTTATTATTTATAATTATATAATTTTTGTTTACTTTTTTTTCAACTTTTAAACTATCACTAGGTAACAAATTAGTATACTAATATAACTTTTTGATACACAAAAATATCTTTTATCAAAAAAGATAAAATCTTTGCTCTTACTGAAATTATAAATACTAATAAGATTGCATATGAAATTGGATAAGATCTCTTAACAGTATAACAGTTCCTTACAAAATATCAAAAAATTTAAAAAATCAAAAATTTGTCATGTTTAAAAAAAAATCTGTAGTCTTTAAAAAAGAGAAAAAAGATACACTTATGAAAAAAATGATTGAATATTGACACAAGATATTTCATGATATTGTTACTGAATTAGAGCTTAAATGTAATTTGAATAACTATTACAAAAGTATTTTATAACTTCAGAATTCAATCAGATATAGTGATATCTAAGTCATTTATTTTAAAAGATAAAACAAAAGCTCATATTACCTTGTGTAAAAAAATTAAATAAAAAATATATTTAACTAATAAAATATTATTTTTTCTGATAAAATAAATACTGAAATTGACAAATAGTCATAATATATGAAATTATAATTTTATACAGGAGAAAGATATGATGTTGAATATTTAAATTCTAGTTTAAAAAGTAATTGTCATTTGATTATGGTTGAAAATGTTTTACAGATGAAGTCAAAGATTCTTTGATATTTTTTGATAAGTACAAAATAAAAAAAAATCATTGTAAAATTTATTTGAAGATTTTTAATAATAAGTTTGATTTATTCTATAACTCTGTATATTTATTAATGAATAGGAATACTGTATTTTAGCAAAACAATATTTCTATATATATTGTAAAGATTATCCAAAAGTGGCTTGGTAAGAAGAATATAATAATTTTGGATTGATCGGTGTGCTCATCCAACTTAATTCCATCAAGAATATTTAAAAATTGTTAAAAGACAATATTCAAAAGTAAAAATTTTTTTCAAAAACTATAAATAAGCTTAAGACAGTCCTAAAAAAAGAGTGGCTTTGATTTTATATATCAATTGTAAGAAAAGTTGTAAACTCTATGCTGCATAGAATCCAAGTAGTATTGCAAGTAAATAGAACAGTAACAAAGTATTAACAATCATAAAAAAAATTTATATATACTATATATAGTTTAAATTGAATAAATCAAGTAAAAATTTTAAGAAAAAAAACTCTTCCCGCTGATCCTCTGACCATACACAAAAAAGATGTTTGCAAGAAGATTTTATTCTTCTTGACTAATAAAGTCTTCCTACTTTCCTTAAAACAACTTGAAGCTTGTCTTCACAAGTCACTATTACTCTCCCTTACTTGTTTATAAACTTCTTTAACTAAAAACTTGAGCCTCGGTGGCCTGAATAGACTTAAGCATGTACTTTCTTTACTAAAGACAAGAAGATTGCAGGAAGTAAAAGTACCAACTTGTGAAGTGTCTTCTTTTAAAGCTGAATGACATGAAGATAGAGATTTTCTAGGTAGGAGAAGGCTTATAATCCACCTTCTTACATACTGTCTCTTCCCCTTTTAGAGTGTCTACCATTTTTTTTTCATGGTTTTTTGAGGAATTTTGCCTACTCCAACTTGACCCTGAATTTTTAGTAGCACAACATTACTTGGCTTCTGATTGGCTGACACGAAACACATTGGTAGCAAGATGTAAACAAGGTTTCATAGGCCATATTTATGTGTTTCGATGACATTATTGGTGAAACAAAAGAGAATAAATTGGTGCACAATCCTCCACTCCTTCAAATGAAGTGTAACTGAAACAAGAAGACTATGAGACCATTAGGATGGGCACTAAATTCCCTAGATGGTGAAAAGGTAGTTATTTGTTCAAGCCAAGATCTTCAACTTCCTATTATCCCAATCAGGCAAAGTACGCGAAGAAGGTTATTTCCTTATCCCGGTCAGGCGATAAGACTGAAAAGCAGAAGACTGCAAGCCACTACCCTTCTCTAGGATTGAGAATGTATTTCCCCAGACATTGTGTAATGATATCGTAATCGACAAGGATTTCCACTACTCTTCTAGTACCCTCCCACCATTGTGAAGCAAAAAGATCTTTGAGGAATAACTATTTTGGGCAATGGAAGATATACACCAGTAAAATTTCTTTAACTAGACGTGACTGCTAGAAGATATCGGTAGTTACACAATATGATTGAAAGGTTACATAAGAACCTAGGGTCTACTATAAGCCATAAAGGTCTGCGCGGGTGGATAAAAAATCAATACTGAAAGAAAGGAAGTGACAAACAAGAAGCTGGATCTGAGTAGGTGATAAGTATCTCAGACAGTCACAAGAAAATAATCAAGATCACAAATGAATAAGTTTCTCAGACAGTCAGGAAGAAGAATAATATCCCAGAAGGGTTGTTTCCTAATGAGAGGAGGTCTTTTAGTAGAGGTCCTTTGGAGGACATGGAGCACTTTTATTTTCTCTTTTTCTTTTTCTTTTCATGTAAGCACATTTGTATATTTTTAGATATTTTTCTTTCTTTTATTTTCTCTTTCCCTTATTGTAGTTTCTAAAAATCAGTTCCTTGGAGGATAATTAGCAGTGACAACCTGCTGGCAATAATGGGTGAGTTAGGAGGGTCTTTACCCAAAACTAATTCTGAAGCGAAATATTGTCCTCAAGGTTGCACTTAGAGGCTTGAAGCTCATTTGAGATTTGAAAGTAATGAGTGAGTTAGCATGAGATTTAGTTTAGCCAAGATATATTTGCCCAATATATTACATATGGTTTTGTTATTTATGATTAATAAACACACTATACTGGTCCGACTAAGGATTAAAAAAAAAAAAAAAAAAAAAGATTATATATTCTTAATTGATTTTAGTATCAAGAAAAATTATAGTTTTTTATTATTCAAAATATATAAAAATATTAAGACAAGTCAAAAGATTCTAATTAATTAAAGTCTTTAATAGAAAATACAAAAAGATTTATCACTTCTCAAAAATATTTTTATAAAAAATATAGAAGGCTTTGATTATTAGTACAAAAATATAATGAGTTAATATAGTATTAATAAAAGATATTTAATTGTTAGATCAATAACTACTATAGAGAATAGCTATCAGTCAGGCTAATAATTAATGTTAACATTATGATAAAAACTATAAAAATAAATTATAAATTTGGAAGAAACAATTTATAAAATAATAATTAAAGAAAACTTTTGTAAATTATATTTGAAAAATGATTAAAAATAAAATAATAGAAGACTATATATCAATTATAATAATATATTATTGAATCACTAAAATATTAATATAAGACTACTGAGTTTATATAATTAAAAACATAATTAGTTTTCTAAGAATTAAATATAGTATGACATATTATAAATATTAATTAAATTAAAATAAAATAATAAAATCTAATTAAGAAATATAATCAATAAGTTTTCTAAAAAATAATAATATACAAAAAGTTCTATAGTGATTCTTTAAAACCTAGACAAAGCAGAGTAAATTGATAAAATAATGCTATTAATAACAAAATTGATATATTTGACTAAAAACTTATAATATAGAAAAAATTATTAAAGTAAATTACTTGTAATTATATAAACATATGATATCAAATCTTAATAAGGATATATTTATCAATTGGACTTCAAAAAATTTTTTTTTATTATTATGAATAAAAATAATAATAATTTTTTTTTTTTTAGATACAAATGAGCAATATATACTAGTTTTTATTAAAAAGTTAATTAATAAACAATTATATGAATAGTCTTTAGATAATATCTAGCTACTAGTTTATTGTTAACTGGTAAGGGTGCTGGCTAGGATAAATGGTAGTATGTGTGGTAATGTGGTTAGGGAAATCAGGTTTTTGTTATACTGGATCTGGAAACCAGTTTGAATTGAGGTATAGATTATGGGTCTTTTCTTACTAGGGGTCTTAAACCTAATAAAGAATAATCAACTTGTATTGATTCTTTGAAGAGATAAGCTGACCATGGTTTTTGGTGGAGTTTTGGGAAATAGTTAAAACAAAAAGAGATCCTATTGTTGTTTCTTTTGAGTTGGATGATGGTAGTATTATCAAGTATTCAAAACAAAAGCTCTTGGCTAGTCATTTACTTTCTGATCAACAATAAAATGACAGTTTAGGTCCTTAATAAGTAAAACACTATTTTTGGTGCTACCAACTGATTTTCTCATCATTGCATCTTTTCTTCATTCAGATGGCTTTGTAAATGGCTAGTGATTGTAGAGAGATGTGCCTAAAACTTTTGAAAATGTGTTCATCCTTGTCACAAATTCATCTCTTAATTATAAAAGATTTTGTTTTGATCTTTTTCATGAGTTAAGCCCACTAATTTGATCAAAGTAAAGGCTTAATATACCATAGAATGAATAGAATGGTTTGATAGAGAAAAAGTGAGAGGCCTAAAAAGAAAACCTTGAAAAAAAAAAAGCTATCTGTTGGCAGGAAGGGTATAAAATAAGGGATAAGAGTAAATGGGAAAAGAAAGAAGAGGTGGGAAAAATTTAAGGTGTTGGAAAAAATTAAGAAGAATAAAGGTACTATTGTCTATGATAACTCAGGTATACACAAAGCCTCATTCCAAGAGTATCCTCTTCCCAAAGGATAGTTCTCTTTGTCTCGGATATTTGCCATGTGTAGAGTGCAGGTCTGTTCACGCTTTTCTAGATGTAATACCTTTCATGTATCAACAAGTTAGATAACAGAGCCTCATGTAGTATCAGTACATCTTAGACTTTGTCTACTGCATAATTGTTAGCCTCACATGAAGTAAAAAAGAGAGAAAGGGGAAAGAAAACTTCTTAAAAATGAAAATTTCATGAAGTAGGAAAAAGTAAAAAAGAGTTTTTAGAATTAAAAATAATAAATCTTATTAATAATTTAGATATTTATTTATGAAAAAAATTATAATGATTTTTTAAATAATCTTTAATTTATATTTTTTTGATAAATTAAAAATCAAAGTTAAAATTTTTTAACTAAAAAATAAATAAATATTTTATTTATTTTTATATAAAAAATTTTGATTTTTATTTATTTATAAAAGATTATAGAATTTATTTAATTTTGAAAGATAAATAACTTTAATATTAAAATTAATTATATATCTTATAATCTTTATTATAGTTAAATAGATTTTTTTATAATAGTTATAATTTGATTATTTTAATTTTAATAACAAGATTCAATATAATAAAAGTCTTTAAAATATTGTAATAAATTAAATTAATAAATATAATAAAATTAATTTTTATTACAAAAGTAATAATATAAAAAATATATATATATAATATATATAAAGTTTTGTTTATCTCAATTATTAACAATATTAAATTTTAGAAAAAAAAAAACTCTTTCAGCTGATCCTCCTTTTTCCTAAAAATTTCCTTTTTTGACAATTTTTTTGAAAAAGCAAACCTGGTCAAACATACAAGGAAAAACAACATATCTTTCAAATCAAGCTACCAAGCTTTGGCAACACACATACAACAAGCCCTTTAGAAACATC